>JZKD02S2165620.1:132251-145398 GCA_000966675.3 Picea glauca
CCACATGACTTTTGGCGCTTCATCTCCTAGGGTTAGGTTTTTGGATGTCTAGGAATTTTGGCATTCCCGTTTATTGTAAAAGGGCCTTCAGAGCCTCATTGTAATGATCTTCTCAGGGATGCGAGTAGCCGTCACATCTCTTCTCAGAGATAAGCTACCACCATTCTAGCGAGTCTTTCACTCTGTACTTTTACAGTCTCTGTACATTGATTTCATTAATAGAAATCATGTATTACTGTATATCTTTGACTCTTTTTATATTTCCTCTATATCTCTGTTATATTTTTGTCTCTCTTGCAATATCTCTGAATATTTCTATGTTATATCTCCGCTCTCATTTCGTGCCGAAAATAATCTGGATCAAAGAAAGTACCCGTAGTTGAGTTCTAGTACTAGCTATGTGCAAGAACATGTGATTAGGACTTGTAGAGTTAAGTGCAAGTCATGTGTAGTTCTTTGTGCGCAGACTGTGTGAGACTTGAGAAGCTAAGTGCAAGTGATTATAAGAGACTATGAAAGGTTTTGTGTTGTAATACAGGGAAGGAGGATCTAGCGAGGTGTGAAAATATTTTGTCCTCTGTGGAGTAAGATATCATGGCTCTGTGCATGTAGAAGATTGGAAAAAAGAAATAAAGAATAAGAGTTGGTGGACATAGCCCCAGGGTGGGGGTGAACCACATATATCCTACATTGTGGTTGCTATGTGCTTTATGGTTGTCCTCTTGTCTATGTGATTGAATTCTTAGTGCATTGATGTATGCCTAGAAGGATCTAATATGGTATCTTAGTGATGAATAATGTGAATACATGCTAGATCTGATCTATGTTGGTATGCTTAGTACTTGAACTTATTGGATCTGTATAAATACTACGTTGATCTATTGTTAGGGTTTAGCTGCACTGTGAACTAAGGCTGAATATTAACGAACTGTAACTACTAAGTGCTATGTTAAGGTGTTACAATCACAGATCTGTGTCCCATCTAAGTTTGCAGACACTAGAGTCCTACAACCACCCATGCATATACCTCGGGTGAGACTTCATCTTCTTTGTAGGTGTTGCTGAAAGGGCAGGTAGTTAGGGTTTTCTTGGTGCATTGTTGTAGCGTTGAACCCTGGGTCTGCCCCTGTGCCAACAAATGGTTATGTTGCCAGGAACTAAAATTGTGATTGTTGGGAATTGAAGGAAAGAAAGAAAGATCCGTGTGTAGATGTGTTGCCTTTTAAATCTCTATGATAAGAGGAGAAGTCAGATCTGAAGAAAAGAGGTAAGATATTGAAGCTTTGTGCTATGAAAAAGGTAAGAATAGTGAAAATTTTTAGATCTAGAAGCTTTGTGCTCTGCTGAAAGTAATATTAGTGGAATTTTTTTTTGTTTCAAGAGTATGGATCTAGGTATGTTTGATAAATGTTGTCCTATCTTGAAAACTAGGGAACAACTAGAAGAAAGAAGGTTTGATATGAGTAGATCTGATAGAAATAATGAAATATATGTTATTCCTATGCATAGAAAGAATGTTTGGACTAACAAATGGATACAGGATCCCAGAAAGAATTTTTTGCAGGTTAGCTACTATGTTCCTAGTGCACAGTACATGAAAGGTTGGGGGTCATTTAAGAAAAAAAAAAGATTAACCCTTTGTTATATTTGCAGAAGACTAGGACATCTTTCCAAGGAATGCCCTGGTAGAAGACCTAGTTGTCTTTGTTGTAAATCTATGGACCATGAATTTTTGGATTTCCCTAGAATGATTGCTAAGCTTGAAAGAATGAGACAAGAAAACCCTAAGAAAGGTCAAGAAACTGATACCATGACAGAACCGTGATCAGAGACTACATTACTGCAAATGAAAGAAACCCTAAATGATCACAAAGATATCAACTTATCAAATATCTTCAAAGAAAAAGAATGCATAGAAGCAAGAATAGGAGACTTCGACGTAGATTGTGTTCTGGATGAGGAAACAAAGGTGAATATCATGACAGAAAGAACTTGGGAAATTTTGGGAAATCCTGCTATGGTTCCTTCATTAGGAGGAATAAGATTATTCATGGGAAAGTTGATAACCCTATGTGGAGGACTCACCCAAGTATCTATGAGTTCTCATGGAGCTTCGACAGAGGAATATTTTGAGGTTGTTAGATTCATTGAGAACAATGCTCCATTTACTATGTTATTAGGAAAAACCTGGATTGAGAAAGATCAGACATAAGAAAAGAAGAGAAGGCCCTAGAACAAAAAAAGAAGGAATTAAAATATTTCATGACTAGGAAGATTGCATACTTGATTGTAGAACAGGAAAACAGATCGAAGCTAGTCACTGACATCCTTTTAAATCTAGCTAAACTAATGTATATAGAAGAGGAAGAAAGGTGTACCTTTTTAACGATGTTCATCCTCACACAGTCTGAGTTGAGCTTTGATCCCCAAGCTCCTTGATAAGTCCTTGAAATCAAACAAAGACAAAACAAGCTTCCTATTCTACTAAGACTAGCTTGAAACTAGATATATCTAATAGAGACAAGTTCATGTAAAATAAGCACAGCCTTGAAATAAATAGGCCAAGAACATATATATATATTAATGAAAACAAATAAAAGTGCTTACAACCATAGATGTAGATGCAACAACTTCACCAAGCTCTCTTTGTCCAGCCCCTTGCTCAAATAATCAACCATCAAAATGAATATGCTTTATTGGTTATCTCCCTTATGAGATCATAAGTTTGATGCCTCTAAACTGCCATATGCTTTTACCATGAGAAGGCCTCCTTATATAAGCTTGGAGAGACCCAACCACCTTAGAGATTCTTGGGATAGGTTGAGGATATTTCTCCTTCATTTTTGGATCTTCGCTAATATCCAACCTTGACCTCATATTCGAATCCAACTGATTTCCAAGATGAAGGGGATTTTTCCCTAATTTTCCTCAATAACCCAAAATTTTCTCAAACAGAACAGCGCTCCCCCAAAAGGGTGCATAGTGCGTTGCAATGCTCCCCCAAAGGAGGGTATAGAGTGCTCGCACTCCCTGACAGTGGGTAGGGGAGTGCTGCCCAAAATGCCTTCAAAAAATCCTAACGCTCCCCCAGAATGGTGTCTTGAGTGTTGCAACGCTCCCCCAAAGACGGGTAGGTAGCGTTGGCAGTCCCTGACAGTGGGTAGGGGAGGGTTTCCTTTCAAAAATCATTTTTAAGTAGAATTTTCCACGGAAAATGCTTTGTACTCCTCATCATATGATTTCTCCTTCTTAAACCAGTCTTTGAAGGTGTCTTAAGTGTCCTTATGATGTCATTAGAGACACGACATAGGCAAGATGACAGTATGATGTTTTCAACACTTGTGACACTACAACATTTACGACACTTGTGATGACGATAATTGATCATCATTGAAGTGAGTAATTTTGATGTGTAATAGATTCCCCCCCAAAGTGTGAAGCTAGAAGACAAAAACTAATGACTAAATTACTTTGTAGACTTTTTCAAGCAAAGGTATGGACTCAGAGAACTTAGCAGAAGATGCACACAACCATCAAACAAATATTATGATATGTTTCAAACCCAAGGCAGACATACCTATGCTTGGGTGATAAAGACTTGCAAGGTATGGCCGCCATAAAATACACTGCGGATCCATAATTATATTAACAAAAAGGTATAGCCACCCAAGATACAATGTGGATTTATACTTCCATGATATGAACTGATCGTATCCACGAAAAAATACATTGTGGATCTATGAGATGACAAGACATAGGCATGGACCAATACAAAGTGGATCTGTGTGACATTATATGTGTCAATATTCAAGAGAAAATCCATCACAACCTGGGCAAAGTACATATTATAGTGATCACTCAACCAAGGGTCTTCTTACTGATCCCTATGTAGTATGAGTCTAACCATGTGGATAGATGTCCTGATCTCGAAAATGGTAGAAACCGCTTGATCACCAGTCAATGATGTAAATCATTAACAAGTGCGAGGGAAATCACCATTGATGTCAATGATTCCCAAGGTACCTTAGTACATTCCAGCGAATGTGAATAGATGAGACGAATTCGAACATTCATGGAATCACCTAATCATCGGTAAATGATGTAAACCAACTGTCGAAAGTGAGGAGGCGTGCCATTGAGGCATGTAGGTCCCAAGGTATTAATTGGTTTCTAAGTCTAGTTCCCAGATAATTTGTTGAAGTCATTAGGAACAGACTCGTCAAAGGAGGGCCTTGATGTATCCCCCATCAATGACATGAAACTGACACAGAGATGTAAATTGGTGGATCAAATGAACATGGACTGACACAAGTATTGAAACGGGAAATTTGTGATGGTTGACTCTTGAGGCAGATACTTCCCTTGAACACTGAGGCACAACAACAGAAACATGACATGGATCAAAACATGATGATGCAATGGATACTGAGACTTTCGTCAGATGAGACAAAGGAGAAAAGAAACTTAGAGGATTGGTTCAGTGCAGAGGCTCAATGGATTAAAATGTATGGAAAGACAAAGTGTCGTGTTCAAGGGCGACCGTAAGAGTGACTGGTGATGTTTTCAAAAACTGTTTGGCTTGCTTCCTTCAAATTTTTCCCCCATCCAGGTAGACGAGTACCTCTTTTTGATTTAATGAGCTCGAGGAGGGTAACCCATGCTCTATATAACTCACCTTTGGTAATTCACTCTTCCTTTGTTTAACGAACTGGAAGAAGTAAGGGTTCAGACCCATATGGACCCTTCAATGTATGATTATTTTAACAAGTCCAGAGAAGGTAAACTCAATGACATTTCATGTTTAGAGAGTCTAAAAAGAACTTAAAGACGACTCCTAGGGGGTTCCTTTTTTTTATAAGTGGTACAATTCTACTCAGTTACATTCTCATGTATTTACGAGCACAAGAAGGAACAAAGACTAAGCTCGGTATGCCCCAAACTTGAAAAGCTAGTGGCTTAACTCTGGAATGATAATCAAAGATTGGAGATTCTCATGTATTTACGAGCACGAGAATTAACAAATACTAAGCTTGGTATGCCCCAAGCTTGAAAAGCTAGTGGCTTAACTCAAGAATGATAATCAAAGACTGGATATTCTCATGTATTTATGAGCATGATATGGAACAAAGACTAAGCTCGATATGCCCCAAGCTTGAAAAGCTAATGGCTTAACTCCAAAATGATAATCAAAGACTGGAGACATGCCCCCCCCAAGCTTCAATTCATTCACCAACTTTGATGTTGTCACCAATTTCTCTACTAGATGGAGAAAAAGGATATAGGTGGATGAAATGAAGATTCAAAAATGAGACCTAACGAAAGACTCTACTTGGTATGAGAGTTGACTATTTCATTTTTTAATGAGCTTGACACAGGAAAATAACTATTCTCAAGGCTCTGGGTTTAATCCCCATATTTATGTTTCATTTTTAACGAGCTTTCTATAGAGAGGAAAACTATGCTCGTGACCTCTGTTTCATTTTTTAATGAGCTTTCTACAGAGAAGCGAAACTATGCTTGTGGCCTCTTCTTGATCATGGCTTCCAAGAGGATAATGCTTTGGAAGGACACCATGTCAAGGGACAAAATTCAGTCATGGCTTCCAAGAGATATTCACTGGATGGAAAAAGAATGATCTGAAAGGAACACATGTCGAGGGTCGTGTCAAGGGTAAGGAGATCAGACTCCAATAGCCGTACCGAAGAGATCATCATGTCAACTACCCGACCTAAGTCATTAGAAGTTGAATTCATGGGAGACAACGCCACATAAATGACCTGTGGCAGAGGTGATACCGACTGCATATAAGACCCATTTAGGGAGGTCATTGGGTTGATGGTCAATTTAGGGCCAACGAACAAAAATTGATCAATAGTCACCATTCTTCCATCTTGAGGGAAATATATCACACGAAAGAGAGTGGACACAATAGCTTTCATGGCATAGACATAATCTCTCCCAAGGAGTAATTGAAATCCAAGGGGTCCTGGACTACCACAACATCAATAAAGACAGTTTTCCCTCCCAAAGTTATGGGAAACTGAGGAAGGATCCCTAAAGGGTGAATGGCTCTTCTGTTAAAAGTGAATAGAGTCTAGGTAACCAACACAAACTGAGGATAACCCAAATCTTTCCAAGCAATAAAGGATAAAATACTAACGGACAAACCTTCATCTATCAGCGCATGAGGAACATCCTGACCACAAACCTGTACTGTAATCTTGAAAGGAATGTGAGAGGGGAGATGAGGTTCAGTTAGCACACCCCAATCAAAAAGGATGGCCTCATTACTTCAAGGGGGTTTTGTGGGAGAAGGAGGAATTCCCCCCAACACGGTAGATTCTATATCAATGAAAAAAACGTGGGTAGAATCAGGTTTAGTATCTAGAGGGAGAGTAGGATCGATTGATAAGGACATCAAATCGACCACTTGGGTTTCATTCTCAAAGGGGAAAATGAGGTCAACAGCTGGAAAAGGATTGACCTCTTGGGTTTCACTCTCTAACGGGAGAGAAAGATCGACCAAAGATGGGATCGAATCAACCAATTTGTTAACTGGTTCAACTAAGGATGTGACCAGATTGACGACATGATTAACCGGACTGACCAATGAAGGGACTGGAGAAACTAATTTGGCACTTGTCAGAAGAGGAGTGGGATTGACCATGTTGGCACTCTTCATATGAAGGGTGGGACTGACCAATGAAGGGAATGGATCAGTCACTTGGGTTTCACTTTTCAAACAAAAAGTGGAGTTCATCAATGATGGAACTGGATCAACTACTTTGGTTAGTGGTTCAACCGAGGATGAAACTAGATTGACCACTTGATCAACCAGACTAACCAGGGATGGAACCGAATTGACTATTCCATCAACTAATGATGGGTTGGGGAAAATATTACGATAACTAGTTGGAAGTTGAATCTTTTCCAAAAGAGAAGAAGCCTCGTCCAAATGAGGACAAAGGTGAGAATAATGATCACCTTCGCATAACATACAAGGAAACTTGATAGTTGTCTTCTTCTTACCAACCTTAATGTCACTAGTTGACGGGGCATCACCATCATGTCTAGTAGAGGCCGATGACATGGAGGACCACATTTCCAAGACCTTGAGAAGACCAGGGAAATCCCTCAGAAAGTGGTCATCCTTACAAAGACTGCAAAGGAATTTGGGTTTCAGATTCTTCGTTTTAATATTTTTGATCTCATCAACACTCCCAGTACGATTAATAATAGTTGGTTGCTTGGATCCAACATCTGATATGGTTGGAGGCTTGGTCTCTTTCTGGTTCTTCTTCTTCTCTTTTCATTTCTTCTTCTTCTTATCAACCTAGATACTCGCTTGAGAGATTTCACTAGGTGAAGAAGGAGAAATGGAAGGAGACCTGACAGGTGAAGAAGGAGAAATATCGACATGAGGTTGATGTGTGGGTGGTGTGCTTACATCTGAAGCACCTACATTCGAGATCACCAAAGTGGAAAAAAACCATACCGGTAACCCAATTGTGAGACCTGGAAGGCTCAAAGTAGCGATGTAAGGAGGACCAACGTTTCCGTAAGAAGGAAAAACAAAGGTTTCCTCTGGAAAAGGGGTTCCTTCATTGGTCATTCTAGGAACTGATGCCATAGAAGTAAATATCCAACCTAGACTATGCTAGGGAGAACAAACAACACATGCTAAAAATCAAGTAAGAAAACAAGCTAACAAAACCTTCTCAGAATAAGCACACTAGTTGGTGATGAAATCCAACATCGCAAGAACAAAGTAAGAAGGGGCTGAGATAGAGTGTGTGGAAAAGTTACGTTGATGGCCTGCTTAACGGACTTACGCCTTGGTGCAAGCTCCCACACATAAAAGTGGGTATACCCTCCAAGGAGCCCGAGTGAGTTTGGCCAATGTTGATTCCAGGTACCATGAAGACTTTCCCCTCCACATTCACCTTCTGTAAAGACCCTAAAGAGATAGGCCACTAAGGTTACCAACTACAATAGCAATGCCTGGGGAAACAGTCGACAATCCGATCCACGTGCAAGGGTAGGGTATCTTTCCTGAAATCAACTCGAAAGGCTTCCATTCATCATTGTGGGTATACCTTCAAGCGACCCCCATAATACGTGCAATCTCTACACCAAGACCAACAAAGCAGGGTCAGTAACTCTGCCAGTCTTAGTGCGACCTCAGGTTTGACCCTTGCTTGAGAAGGGCTTCCCAGGACAAAATGTAGCAATTGGATTTCACCACTCCCTAACAAAAGATTTTATGTTTGTTTTCAGCTTTGGAAAGTTATGTTTCACACCTATTCCAAAGCCCTACAACTAATCTGATGTAGGTTTGCTACCAGAAAATATAAAAATATCTAATCAATTTTTAGTTTAGCGCTTTATTTTTAAGGTTGTTGTTACTCAAAAGGAAAATGGCTTGGACAATATGGTGTTTTGACCAACTTGAAAGTTACAAAAAGATATAAATATGCAATCTTTTCATTTATATGAAATCTATGTTATGAGAAGGAGAAAAAATTCATCATTACAGATGCACAATGTCCCAAAAAATCCAAAAACCATGCGATTTCGCTACTTCAAATGAAAGCTAGTTTCACTACCCAAAAGAAAAAATTAATTTATCTTTTTTTTTTATTATGACGTATACATAAACTAAATACAAAACCTTCAATGCTCCATTACTTTCAATCATGAGAAAGAGTCATATGCAGATGCAAAAGACATGAAGCAAAAGGGATACAAACAAAGCATGCACTCAAGGTAGTGAGGTATGAAAGAAAACAAGTAGAAATTTGTTATAACAAGCAATAACACCATCAAGGATTCTACAACCAATAAATCATTCAAGGAATACAATAAAATGCAGAGAAGAATCCAAGAAATGATAGGGAGAAAGAGAAATCACTCAAAACTTTCATGTCAAAAAAGCAGCTAGAAAAGGCAATTTCACATTTCTAAAAAAAAAAATCAAGCTCCAATCCAGAAAATAAAGGGTGATAAGAACCAAATATCAACCTAAATAAATTCACAAACCAATCACAAAGTCTGAGTAAATACTTCCACAAAATAAGCTGAGAAAATCTTAGTAGAAAAGGGAAAAACTCCTCCAAAAAGGAGACCAATGCTCCCTGTCTCAAGGCTACAGAGTGTTGTAACGCTCCCTAAATCACTATAGGGGAGTTCTAGCACTATGATATGACATACATGGGGGCATTGAGAAACCCAGAAATTCAAAAAATAGTAAAAAAAATGAAGAAAAACTCACCCAGAATGCATAAAAAATGGTGAAATTGTTAGTGAAGGTAGGAGAAGATTAATGGATGATGATCAAACAATAAAAATGATATAAAAGGTGGAAAAGGGGTAGGTAAAAACCAAGGAAAGACAAATTTACGTTGATCCCCAGTGGTGTTGCCAATTTCTGTTATAGGAGAATCCCGCTGTTGACAAGTGGATTCTCTCTTAGGCTCTAGACTCCTAAGACCAAGACAGAAAAGGTGCTAACATTGGTCACTGGCATCCTTTTAAATATAGCTAAATTAATGTATAGAGAAGAGGAAGAAAGGTGTACCTTTTTAATGATGTTCATCCTCGCACAGTCTGCGTTGAGCTTTGATCCCCAAGCTCCTCGATAAGTCCTGTAAATAAAACAAAGACATAACAACCTTTCTATTCTACTAAGATTAGCTTGAAACTAGATCTATCTAATAGAGACAAGTTCATGTAGAATAAACACAACCTTGAAATAAATAGGCCAAGCACATATATATATTAATGAAAACAAAGCAAAGTGCTTACAACCATAGATGTAGATGCAACAGCTTCACTAAGCTCTCTTTGTCCAGCCCCTTGCTCAAATAATCCACCATCAAATGAATATTCGTTATTGGTTATCTCTCTTATGAGATCATAAGTTTGATGCCTCTAAACTGCCATATGCTTTTACTATGATAAGGCCTCCTTCTATAAGCCTGGAGAGACCCAACCACCTTAGAGATTCTTGGGATAGGTTGAGGATATTTCTCCTTCAGTTGTGGATATTCCCTAAGATCCAGCCTTGACCTTAGATTTGAATCCAACTGATTTCCAAGATGAAGGGGGTGTTTCCCTGATTTTCCTCAAAAACCCAAAATTTGCTAAAAAAAGCTAGTACTCCCCCAAAATGGTGCATAGAGCATTGCAACACTCCCCCAAAGGAGGGTACAGATCACTGACACTCCCTGACAGTGGGCAGGGGAGCGCTACCCAAAATTCCTTCAAAAAATCCCAATGCTCCCACAGAATGGTGTCCTAAGTGTTGCAACGCTCCCCCAAAGACGGGTAGGGAGTGTTGGCACTCCCTGACAGTGGGTAGGGGAGCATTTCCCTTCAAAAATCATTTTTAAGTGGTCTTTTCCATGGAAAATGATTTGTACTCCTCATAAAATTATTTCTCCTTCTTAAACCAGTGTTTGAAGGTGTCTTAAATGTCCTTATGATGTCGTTAGAGACATGACATAGGCAAGATGACAGTATGATGTTTGCAACACTTGTGACACTTGAAACACTGTGAAATTTATGACACTTGTGATGACGATAATGGGTCATAATTGAAGTGAGTAATTTTGATGTTTAAAAACGAGTAGAGCACCTACCCCAGATAGAGAAGCAATATTACTCTCTGATCATATGAAAGAATCTCAACAGCGCGAAGCTTCTATGCCAAAAGAAGACAAGAATCAGAAGGGAAAAAGGAATACCAAGATGAAGATCACCGGGAAGAAGGATAGAAAACTCAACAAGAAGAGAGCAAAGGTTGAAAAGTTATAGAAGGGCCCAGAGGGAACTTCGTGGAAGGAAGATTTGCAAAATTGGAACTTTGTCAGAATATCATAACAACGCCCCATGACACTCCGCCATGGTGAAGTGATATGACCATTGGAATCATTATAATTGTTGGACTGGCATTCCAGAATGGTTAGAACAACAGTTATGACCATAAATATTGCCATCGAACCAATAGGACCGCGCCGCAACGGACATAACTACATTGATGGAAAACTTTTTATCCATTGGGGAGATCCGTTACATCATGTCTACTTAGTCTATCGATTGTTGCACTGAGAACAATTTTGTGAATTGTATCAGAGATAACAAGAGAACCCATTGCTACCAAGATGTGCTTAGTAATATCGATATGGATTCTATTGCTTTGAGCACTCATCCATCCACCTAAGTTTTCTGATAAAGAGAGTGCATGTCGGACGAGCTCAGTGTCGTGGAGAAGTCAGTCGAGGAATTTTTAAATGATATGATGGCTGAGAGAGTGATGTCCACAAGAGTTCAATCTTCATCACCATGAGAAGTGAAAGCCTCTCTGTCAACTACTCATGGATCTAGACCATCCTGACCGGCAGTAGAGAAGAGAACCAAGCACATAGATGATCTAGAAAACGTGAAGTTAATCCCGACCATGTTCCTCGACTACATCCCGTCTCTAGCCAGCATGATGAGTTGTGACAGTGGCTCGAGGGACTTTGATTACACCATGGTTACTACATGCCTCCCAAAGGGGATACGTGCAGTTAGAACTCTGCAAGATAAGATCGCAACGTTGAAGTTCAGCAACTTCAACCTAGGTGACTACAACAATTACAACATGCTTTCTCCTTACAAGTATCTGACCAAGATGAAGGGGAAGAACTCGAAAATAATACCAAATCCATGGACTATGAACCTCGCGCAGCCCACCCTCTTGAATGTGATGAAGATCCCACACTTTGGAAGGCACTGGGAGGTTAACTTGTGTGTTAAGATCCTACTCTCATGTTACCATGGCGGCTACCTATGGCTATATAAACACACCACATTTGATCTGACATTGATCCATAGGATAATCAGATTGAGCATGCAAGGACCTGACCTAAAATACTTCTAACCAGGGAAGGCTTCTGACCACACCTTGGCACAAAGAATTAAGGACACTTACGGCGATGTAGGTAGCTTCCATACAGAATGGCGCAGTGCGCCTGGCCTGCTAGCTGATCGCAGGAAATCTAGTGAGGAAGAATGTTAAGCCCTAGTATTGGCTCATTACCCCTTAATTGGGGCATATTATATTAGTAATATTATTTTATTTATGTCGTCTTTAGGCCATTAGTTGTAATTATACCTCCTAGTCTCCTATATATACCAAGGAAACATTTTCATTTTGAATCAACTGGTACTTGAACATTTAAGTGGGGTAAAAGGAGGTTTCCCCCTCAAAGAGCCTTATTATCTGAAATTATCTTTTTTTCAAGGCTTTGAGTACTTTTTCGGAGGTTTTTCTATGCTATATTGATATTTGGTTCTTAACATATGGTATCAAAGCTCAAGGTCTTGGGGTTTCACTGCTACATCTGAGACACCTTGGAATTTTTGCTATAAATTTTTTTCTACAATGTTTCAGAGGGAAAATCTTGGATAATATTTATTATATAGATCAAGGTACGTTGGGTTCAAAATTCAGCTCATGAGGCCTTATACTTTCGGAGATACAACCTATACAAGATAGGGTTCTAGAATCATCCTGAACTGAGTCATTGCAGAATTTTCGCTATAAAAAAATTTATGTAACGTTTCAAACCTTGAACTCTAGAGGATACTTACAAAAATTAGTAAGGTATCTGTGGTAAAAATTTCAGCTTCTAGGTCATCTTAAGTTTTTATATACACAATGTGTAATATAGGGTATCTGACTAGTCCTATTGACTAGTCTCAAGAAGGTGTTCCAGGTAAAACAATCATAACTTGTTCCTAGAGTATCCAAATTGAGTGGGACTAGTTTCATTCGATCATGGATAGACTATAGTATTTATGGTGTGAGTTTTAGAATTTTATATGAATCATTTTGTGCAGGGCACGCTATACAAGTGAGATCTCCTAGAAAGGAAAAAAATCGGCAAGTTGTGGGGAAGTTTTTGTAAATTCCACTTGGCACATCCAATTTTGATCAGACCCATGGCATTGCAGAGAAGAAATATTAGAGAACTACATAAAAAAAAATTCATACCCAAAAGGGCCAAAACTTGGGAGATACAATAGAAGAAATATTGTCTAGCAGAACCACCTCAAAATCAAGGTTCAAAAGTGATACTTGGCCAACATGCCACCAAAAAAG
>JZKD02S2165620.1:153408-168320 GCA_000966675.3 Picea glauca
AATTTGGATACTCTAGGAAGAAGTTATGATTGTTTTACCTGGAACACCTTATTGAGACTAGTCAATAGGACTAGTCAGATACCCTATCTTCCACAGGGTGTATCTACAAATGTAATATGACCTAGAAACTAAATTTTTTTATCACAGATACCTTACTAATTTCTATGAATATCCTCTAGAGTTCAGGGTCTGAAATGTTATAGAAAATGTTTTATAGTGAAAATTCCGCAATGGCTCAGTTCAGGATGATTCCAGAACCCTATCTTGCACAGGCTGTATATCTGAAAGTATAAGGCCTTGGGAGATGAAATTGTAACCCAACATACCTTTATCCATCTACTAAATATATGCCAAGTCGTTCCTTTTGAAATGTTGTAGAAAAAAATTTATAGAGAAAATTCCAAGGTGTCTCATATGCAGTAGTGAAACCCCAAGACCTTGAGCTCTAATACCATATGTTAAGAACCAAATATCAATATAGCATAGAGAAACCTTAGAATAAGTACTCAACACCTTGAAAAAGAGACAATTTAAGATAATAATTCTCTTCGAGCGGGCAACCTCCTTTTACCCCACATAAATGTTCAAGTACAAGATGATTCCAAATGAAAATGTTTCCTTGGTATATATAGGAGAATAGGAGGTATAATTACAACTAATGGAATAAATCTGACATAAATAAAATAACATTACTAATGTAATATGCCCTAATTGAGGGGTAATGAGCCAATATTAGGGCTTAATAGTTCCACTTTAGCTGACTCTTGATCCTCGTCGCATTTACTGCTTGGGAAATGTCGGAAGGTGTGACCTTCCCGGACATCAAACTGTTCAAGCCACTCAATGCAAAGTTCACCATGCTTTGGTACTCGAGTGATATGGGAAAATAGTGGCAGTTGAACGTGGTCTTTCATACCTATTATCTCCAACTGAAGAGGGCTATCGAAGTTATCCCTCACATGACACCGAACACCCTGTATTGGTTCCAAACCCTCATGAAGTTTCACGCAGATCGACACTTCATTTATATCAACATGTGTGCAAATGAGCATAAAGAAGATCTTCATTCATATTATAAGCTCACAAAGGAGGACCTTGAAGAGATAACCAAGGACTCGTCTGCAAATATCCTCATCCCCGCTGACCCCGCAGAAATATCTTATCCTAAAATCGGCAGCCCTAAGACCACTCATCAAGCAAAGGATCTTCCTGGAACCAACAGAACAAAGAAGACCGAAGAGGTCCAAAAATTGAGCAACACATTGGAAGGAACTGCTTCAGTATCACCTGGAAAAAGGGGTGATGACAAAGTAGAAGATACAAATGGCAAATAAGACCAACAGAAGCAAGGTGAAGTAACACCACCTAGGGACCCTGCTGATGAGGCTGATACCTTGAAGAAAAGGAAGGTTTCTCCCATGAAACCCACTTCCCGAAAGAAATATAGAGCCACCTTGACTAAGATGCAGGTTGTGCTCATTGTAGATGACTTCGACTTTATCATTGCAACTATAGTAGATGCCTCACAGGACATATTTTAGAAACATGAAGTCAAGCAGGATGAGATGTATGATATAATTGAGGTTGAACTCAAAGGGGTACAACAAGCCCTTCAATATAGCCGCACAGTATCCATTGTGCCCCCACCATCAAAAGCACCAGATTTGGGAGATGAGCCTACCCAACTCCGTAGACTAGTTGATGTGACTGAAGCATGCCTTCATCGTGCACAGTAAGAAAACGAACAGGCCATAGAGGTCCTAAAGCAAGTACAAAAAGTAGTCATAGAGAAACACCAAGTTGCGCAGAAAGATAAGGTTTCCCTCCAAACTAAGTTTGAAGAAGAAAAAGCATAGATCCAGTAAGAGAAAGAGAAGTTGCTCACAAAACAGGTGGGAGTAAAAGAAGCAGTTAGCAGAGCACTTCGCTCTATGATAGGCTTAGAGAAAAACAAGGAAGACCCATTGGAACATCAAGTAGAGCAGCTTGCGAAAGCTATCCAATAGCTTCAACATAGAATCATAGACCTCGAGCTACGAACAGTGCCAAGTACCCCACAGGATGTGCGAGATCAAAGAGAATCCATTGCCCAAAGCATAGTCGAGAGGATCAAAGAATTCGCTCTGGAATGCAAAAAGCTAAGTGCTCACAGCGCACAGAATTATGAGTGACTCACTGAAGATACTGAGCTAAAGGTACTGGAGTCACATCTCCAGGAGGAAAAGCAGCAAGCAAAAATAGTACAGGCGCAGTTGAAGCTCCTATCAACAGTTGAAAGTATGAAGTGATCTCAAGAACAACACACTGCTCAACAACAGGTCCACACCATTTAGATAAAAGTCATGGAAGTGACTCAAAGGCTCCAACTAGTC
Organism: Picea glauca; assembly: GCA_000966675.3. Taxonomy (NCBI): domain Eukaryota; kingdom Viridiplantae; phylum Streptophyta; class Pinopsida; order Pinales; family Pinaceae; genus Picea; species Picea glauca. The sequence continues at coordinate 155,781 of JZKD02S2165620.1, forward strand.
TAGGACGAAGCTTGCCAAATGTTTTAGGAGATTGAAGGGCGAGGCACGGAGTTGGAATAAGTAGTCGCTATAGTCGAACAACATTTATAGGGACTTGTCAATGAAGCAATCATCCAAGAGTTTTCCGAGCAGGAGGCCCTAGCACAACAACAGGTTGAAGCATCTCGAGCCAAGCTCGAGGATTTTGAAGCACAGCTACCCAAACCAGAGTGACTCAGGACAGGTCACAGGTGAGTGTTGGGGGCATGTTGGACCTTGAACAAGTTCTAAGGATCCTTGGTCATGTTTGACCTACTTTTGGGACTTCGACAGGTTGTCAAAGATGAAGTGCAATTCAAAGTAGAGATCATGGGATCTCATCCCCTTTTAGGAATTTTTGGGTTTGGGTATTATGTAACGGATATGGGGATGTTAGCCCTTGGGTTTACCCATCTTTAGGCCCATTTTGTAATGTATAAATAGAAATACAGGGGATGTAAGAAAGTACCCATAGCTGAGTGCTAGTACTAGCTATGTTCAAGAAGAAGTGATTAAGACTTGTAGAGTTAAGTGCAAGTCATCTATAGTGCTTTGTGTGCACACTGTGTGAGACTTCCAGAGATAAGTGCAAGTGATTGTAAGATATTGTGGAAGGATATGTGCTATAATACAGGGAAGGAGGATCTAGCGAGGTGTGCAAATCTCATGTCCTCTGTGGAGTAAGATATCATGGCTCTGTGCATGTAGAATATTGACATAAATAAATAAAGAAGAAGAGTTAGTGGACGTAGCCCCGGGGTGGGGGTGAACCACATATATCCTACATTGTGGTTGCTATGTGCTTTATGGTTTTTGTCTTGTCTATGTGATTGAATGCTTAGTGCATTGATGTATGCCTAGAAGGATCTAATATGGTAGCTTAGTGTTGAGTAATGTGAATAAATGCTAGATCTGATCTATGTTGGTATGCTTAGTACTTGAACTTATTTGATCTGTATAAATATTGTGTTTATCTTTTGTTAAGGTTTAGCTACGTTGTGAACTAAGGATGAATATTAACGAACTGTAACTACTAAGTGTTATGTTAAGGTGTTACAATCACAGATCTGTGTCCCAGCTAAGGTTGCAGACACTAGAGTCCTGCAACCACCCCTACCTTTACCTCGAGTGAGACTTCATATGCTTCGCAGGTGTTGCTAAAAGGGGCGGTAGTTAGGGTTTTGTTGGTGTGTTGTTGTAGCGTTGAACCCTGGGTCTGCCCCTGTGCCAACAGGCACATATTCTTCTCTTAGATATAACGGTTGTCCTAAATCCCAAAATGTAACTCAAATCGACGACTGAGAGTGACTTTAGAAATTTGGCCTTCAGGTGAACTCATATGTTCTGAATCCTTTTTTCTCCGAAGTGGTGAGCATCGAAGTTGACCATTATTCTGATCCAATGACCATCATTTATTATCCAGATCTGATGGTCCTCATTTACTTTGAGACTTCAGGTTTCACCCTTCATCATTGCTTATCATGTCCTTCCACTTTATATATTGGACGGTCAATATCACTCCCAAAATATTTCTCAGATCGGATGACTCATGTTCTCTTTGGGAATTCAGCCTTCGGGTATTCTAGATCTCAACCCTTTTCTAATGAAGTAGTCATCATCGAAGTTTACCACTGTTGATCTAATAGTTCCCCTTTTCTATTCCATATCAATTAATAATACTTAATTCTAGATCAAATCTTGATCTAATGGCTAAGAAACATTCTGAAGCACATGTTTCAGATCTGATGGTGCTTATTTAACTCGAAAAATATTAACTCAATCCAACGGCTATCAGGAATTCAGGTATTCAGGATCTCAACCCTTTTCCCTTGCTTATCCTATCCTTCCACTCAACTTGATCTATCGGTTGAGAATGCTCCTAGATTAGATTAGTGATCAAGGATGATTTTGGGGTCCCAACTAGCATGAAGTTTAAAACTATCATCGAGCTCCACAATGGAAAAAATTCTCGTTGGTAGGGGAACCGATGCCAACCGTAGATCAATTTGTCATGTGACAATCGACGATCTAGACTAATTGCGGGATTGGAATTAACACATTGTTTAATTCTCCATTTGCGCTCTGCAATCAATCCCTTCCCTTGATCTGCGCTTTCATATTTGACAGTCACAACTTGATCTGATCATTTACCAATCCTCCAATGGTCCTTAAGCCCATGTTCACTCATATGACCGACGTCCAATGTATATATATATAAAATATATTTACAATCAACAGTCGAGATCCTTCGTCATCAGATCGACATTTATTATCCCTTTGACCAAAAGGTAGGGAGCATGACAGGTCATCCCAGTCTCTAGGCTAGTGATATTTTCAAGGAGTCCAAGCACCTAGAGTCCCCACCATACCCTTGTACTACGCATCGATAAGATATGGAGAGTGTTGTGTAATTTCATGAGTTTTAATTTTATGTATAATTTTATGAGTTTTAATATATTTGAAGGTAGGAGTATTCTATATGGATAGTACATGTCATGTCATTTCTGATGGTATGTGTAACGTCACATAACTCCTCATGGTTAGAAAGTTATGGTCATGTGAAGTTGGATAACCCACATGAGTCATCTAAAAGCCCCAAAAGATCAAAGTAGTCAAAGTGGTTGCAAAGAAGAAATTATTTAAATAATAAAGTGAAATGATGAGTTTACTATAATTCAAAGTGGATACAAAAGAAATTATTTAAATAATAAAGTTAATGGAGAAATTACTAAGTGGATAAGTGGTTAGAAGTGGGTTAGCCCTAAAATAAGGAATGTGGTTTAAGATGGTTAGAAGGTAAATAATAAAGTGAAGTGATGAGTGTATTATAAATCAAAGTGGATACAAAATAAATTATTTAAATAATAAAATTAATGGAGAAATTACTAAATGGACAAGTGGTTAGAAGTGGGTTATGCCTAAAATAAGGAAAGTGGTTTAAGATGGTTAGAAGGTAACCCCTTGAGGAAGCTACATAAAATTATAAATAAGAGGCAAGGATCTTTCATTTTAATTACACTTGAGAATATTGAATATATATAAGTGACTGAGGTAACCAAAGGATATCTAAGGAGAATTTCAAAGGGAAGGTGAAGTAAAGAATGAAGAAATTCAAGGGAGGATAAATTATTTTGATGATGCTTTCTAAGGTATGTTATTTACAGGTCATCTCACCATTTTCGCAATAAATTTTTGTTCTAGAATGATTCAAACCATGAAATCTGGAGTCCGTTGAGGAAACATATCCAAGCAATTGTGATAAAAAAATTCATCTTGTGGATCATTGTATTTTTTGAGTTACACTCTATGGAAAATAGGGTTTGTGGTTAGTCATGAAACTAGTCTAAAACAGGTGTTTCAGGTAAAAACGTCATAACTTATTCATAACAGATCCAATATCAGTAAGACAAAAAGTATTGGTTAGAGTACAATCTATAGTATTATTTGCACCATTTTCATATCCATACAACAAATATTCTATGTGGGGCACTCTCTACAAGTTTGCTCTCTAGAATAATCCCGAATTCAACAAGGTATGTCATTTTTTCTATAACTCCTTTTCTGAGAGGTTCCAAGTAGTGAAACCTGGAGAAATTGCAGACAAGACACTGAAGAACATTGTGTATTATTTGTATACCTTTATTCATTACAGGTACATATTTATGATTATTTCTAGTTAGGTTTGTTGACTAATCCAAAACTAGTCATGTGAGACTAAAGTAAAGTTTGATAAAAATGCTAATCTCTTGTTGTTAAATTTAAGGAAGGTTTGCATGTATGTGATCATATACACTAGGTCTATTACATAGTTAAAAATCATATTTGGATGATGAAATTGATGAGGGATTTTGGTTGAGGTACATTTTGGGTACATGGTTGAGACAAGTAGTTGATGAGTTGGCACATACATGAGGGGTATAGTTGATGATGTTGGTACATATTGATGAGTCATAGTTTATGTGTATTTGATGCATGATTGGTACATATTTGGTGCATGTTTGATGCACTTGTTGATGGTACAGGTTGAGCTATAGGTTGGTGCATGGTTGATGCACTTGTTTATGGTACAGGTTGATTACAGGTTGTTTTGTACAAGTTATTTGGTGCAAGTTGATTGGTACAGTTTTACAGTAGTATATCTCACAATGATAGTGTGATAGTGGTTCCATCATTCTACTTATATTTCAGGGTGGTTGGATGAGGAAAGGACAGGTGGTTGTAGACACCTTTCAGTTGTAGCCAGAGAACATAAGGGGGTTGTAGCCTCCTTTTGGTTGTAGCCAGAGAATTGGGGAGTTGGAGCTTCCCTCAGGTTGTAGCCTGAGAAACTAGGGGGTTGTAACCTCCTTCCAATTACAGTAGGAAAACAAAGAAAGTTGGTGCTTCCAATGAATGTAATTCTTAAAGACATATAAGAAAAAGCATTTTGTGGTTTTCTCTCGCTTTGAGTTTCCACGTAAAAAAACTGGTGTATTGTGTATGTGTATGATTGTTCATTTGTTCATTGTTTATTTATTCTGAAACTATTGGATGATAATGCTACATTAATATAACACTTGCATTTTATGGTTAAAAAAGATTAAATTTCTCTATTACTTATTCACCCCCCCTCTCAGTAATCCAATTGGTATCAGAGAAGGTTCCTTCAATAATCAATTTAACCACTGAAAGGTAGAACATGGAGAGAAACAACTTGTGTAAAAATGGAATACCATAGTTTGATGGACAGAAGTATGAATTCTGGAGAAGAAGGATGAAAACATATATACAGGAACAAGGATTTGAAACTTGGCAATCTGTAGTAGATAGATATAAAGAACCAACAGTTCCTCCAACAAGTGAAAGAGAAATAAAACTCGCTCAAAATAATTCCAAAGCCACAAATGCACTTTTGAATGGTCTTGGTGAATTGGTATACACCAAAGTTATACATTGTAAATCCGCTAAAGAGATTTGGGACAAATTTCAAAATATTTATGAAGGAGATTCAAAAGTCAAAGAAGAAAAGCTTCAAACTTACAGAGGTCAGTTCGAACAAATAAATATGAAGGAAGATGAGAATATTGTAGCTTACTTCTTGCGAGTTGATGAAACAGTAAATGCAATCATAATATTGGGAGAAGAAATTAAAGAATTTGTAATTGTTCAAAAGGTACTAAGATCTCTTCCTATGAGGTTTAATCCTAAGATATCAACACTAAAAGAAAGAGCATATCTAGACTCAATAAGCATGGATGAACTACATGGAATCTTCACAGCGTATGAAATGAGAACTGAACAAGAAAATCTAGATATAAAAGAAGTATCTTTAAAAACATCCAAAAGGTCAAAGAAAAAGGGAAAGAAAAATAAAAAATAGCATAGCAACAGCAGTGACATCTCAGAAGATGATGAAGAAGTGGCCAAATTTTTCAGAAGATTGAACAAGAGAACCAACAGAAGATATAAAGGTAAGATTCCATTGATTTGTTTTAATTGTGATGGTATTGTTCATTTTTCTAACAAATTTCCTCATAATAAAAATAAGCGGAATGATGAAGATAACTCAAATAGAAAACAAACATATAAAGGAAAAAGAACCACAAAGAAATTTGTCCAGAAAAGCTTATGCACCAAATAAGACATCTCCTCATCAAATGAATATGATGTCAGTGACAGTGAAACAAAAAGAGTTTTATTCATGGAAGTAGAAGACTTTGATAAATAAGACATCGAAGAAGAATATGAAGAGGCCGAATTTGACTACCGAGAATAATTTTTGAGTTTCATAGAAGTTATAAGAAGAGAAAAGAAGAAAAACAAGAAGCTACAAGAAGAACTAGACAAGAAAAAAGACACTCAGGAACTGGAACAAATGATCATGAAATTGAAGGTTCAAATTGAAGAAGACAAAAGAATTGAAGAAGCACTCAAAGAACAGTTAGAAGAGAGAGACATGATCATTGGAAATTTGGAAGCAGAGATTGTCACATTGAGAAAGGATCTTCAAAAGAAAAATATGCAGAACAACTCAAAAGTTTTGGATGACATTATCAGCAGTCAAAATACTCATCATGAAAATTTTGGACTTGGATAAAATCATATAGAAAAAATATCAAGCTCCAAAAAAACAAAAGAAGAAACATATCCAAAAAGCTATGCAGAAATGTCACACACTCACTACAGAAACTATGTGATTTTCTCTTCTTTTTTTTTGTCTTTTCTTCGAGGGATAGAATCCCCGAATTTCTATGGGGGCTAGCATAGACCATCCCTTCCCTTATCCTCCTCCATGTGATCATTGGCTATGACCATAGGCCTTACCAAAATGGTGCTTTCGGCTTTTCACGATTTGGGGAATCGCGATGCAAGCGTTCCAACTCGAAAGCCCAGTATCATCTGGATCTACAGTCAATATCGTCATCTTGACCAACGACCTAGATTAAATCTCAACATTCTGTCTTTAAGGATTTATGGTGGGGTCTTCACTCCTATTTCCACGATCTCCAGAACCCCAACAACTTTAGATCTTCACCACGCGTCCCTACAATGGACAGTCCAGATTCTTTCAAGACTCAAAATGTTGATTCCTGAGTTTTGACCCTTGGTTAACTGCTAGTACCTACCTCCTCCTTCTACCACATGAATCTTCCTTGTGACCTAGGGCTCATCCACCGAGCGCGTCGGGGTTTCGGGTACCAGGATTTCGTGACTTGTGAGAACGAGGAATCTTACCCTTTGGTTTCCCAAGTGCCGAAACTATGAAACCTATTCACGCAAAACTGAATCATCCACAGAGCACGTCGGGGTTTTGGGTACAGAGATTTCACGACTTGCAAGAACGAGGGATCTTACCCTTTGGTTTCCCGGGTGTTGAAACGCCAAAAACTATTCACGCAAAACCGACTCATCCATAGAGCGGGTCGGGGTTTCGGGTACTGGGATTTCACAACTTGCAAGAACGAGGGGTCTTACCCTTTGGTTTCTTGGGTGTTGAAACTCCAAAACCTATTCGCGCAAAACCGACTCATCCACAGAGCACGTTGAGGTTTCAGGTATTGGGATTTCATGACTTGCGAGAACAAGTGGTCTTACCCTTTGGTTTCCTGGGTGTCGAAACTCTGAAAACCTGAGAGAAATACTCTCTCTTGTACAAGGTTTCCAGACTCATATCACATGATCCTTCAGTTGTTTCTTGGGTAGTTATCCCTAGGCTTGGTGACCTGATGGAAAATCCTTCCTAGTTCACCGAGCTATGAACTCTTTGTTAGGGGTAAATAAAACTCATGGGTTTACTAAAACAATAGTCTTTTCAAGGAATTCACTCCAGCTCTGGAATGCGAGGAAACTTCCCAGGAGGAGGTGCCTTCAAAAAATAGAACCAGGACATAGCGTGAGTCAATAGATGGAACAAATCTCAAGGGAATAGACTCGTGTTCTGAACTCATTCATTCTATACATAAATTGATTATGATCATAAAAGTATAAGTATGTGTCCATTATTCTCGATCAAAACATCGGGCAATCATTCCGCATAGAAATCATTATGGGCGGATAAACATGAGCATGTATTCATGATATACAATTTAAAATACAAGGCATAAAATGCTTATCAAAAACACCAGGTGTAATGCGACTGTTGAGGGGGGTGCTTGTTTACGACCGTAGGCTCAGTGACTCCAAACGGATTTACCACTAGCCACCCCCGAGCTAGACCACGATGATTTGAGATTCAATATCCTACTTCTAGCTCAACGGAAGTTAAGGACAAAGGTTACTCTCCTTCTCCTGTTACAGAAAAATAATCTCGAATGAAGGTTACTCTCCTTCTCCTCTATTGAGAACTCCCTGTGTTTCAAGAGCTTCTCCAGTTCTCTCCCTTCCATGATCCCTGTCACGCGCACTCTCTTCTGCCCTTACCACACTTCATCTCTTGCCCCTTTTTTTGCAAGATTGCCTGTGGTGCGATTTTCCCCATCTATGGTCAGGCCTGGGAGTTGTTACGGATGGCCGGTTCACCCCCATCCCCTCATTAACTCTTGAGGAGCCTCCCCACCTACCAATCTGACGAGAAATCCATTCCGGGTCAAAGAGTTGCTTTGGGTCTTTGAGCAACTAAAAACTAGTACGGTACTGGCTCGGTGGAAGTTAACGCAACCCTTCCAGGTCCCTTCCACCACCTTTCATTAGCCATCATAGTCTCGTTTAGCACATCCCCCTCTCAACAGCCATGTAATCACATATGCATAACATAATTTTCATACATCGACCTTTTATACAAAGGTCCGTCAAATTAAACATTCACATCTTTGTTTTTGCCATAGTTCTTGGCCAATATAGTTATTTTTACAGACTAGGGAAAATAGGGTGTTACAAGAAACAATCAAAGGGGATATGAAGATCTACAAGAGATATTACAGAGACACTCCTCCACTAAGAATATTCATACTTCAGAATCAACGATCGACAGAAACAAATGGGCTTCAGGAAGAAGAAGTATTCATAAGAGTAACTCCTTTCAGAAGATATTCAACTCCCGTGTATCAAACTATATTTTTTGGTTTATGTTATGCATGCAATAATTTTGGACATAAAGTTGTAAATTGTAGATCTAATAGCAGGAACATAAAAAACTTTGGAATTCATACACAAAATGGCTATCCAAGAAGGCCTAGTGAAACACAAAGAAGAAGCTACAACAATTTTGAATCATTAATCACTGAAGTGGAATGCTACAAGTGCAACAACTTTTGACACATGGCCAAAGATTTTAGAATGACAGTCCCTCCTAGAGAACCACAACAGAACAACAATAGTCACAGACAGTAACCTTAGAACAGAACATGCATAAGAAAGCATAATCAGTATAGAAATGAAGAATGCACACTCGCTCTGCAAGCTAAGCAGAAGAAACGTGGTTGCTATGTTGACAGTGGTTGTTCAAAACACATGATAGGTGATAAAGACGGGTTTCTTACATTAAGAAAGGAAAGAGATAGATCAGTCTCCTTAGAAAATGATGATTCAACTAAAATCAGTGTAAGTCAAATGTCTAACCAATGTCATAAAATTACTTTCAATTCACAGAAGTGTGAGATAAGAAAAGAAGGTTTAGGAAAATTGATTGCAACAATTGCAAGAACTTCAAGCAACATATATGTATTAAGTGAAATTGGAAATGAAAAGTTTTGTCTAGGAAAGGAAGATGAAGGTTGGCTATGGCACAGAAGAATGGGTCGCATACACTTTGATAACCTTGTCAAAGTCATCAAAAAGGAATCAGCTAGAGAAATTCCCCAAATCATGAAACCAACCAACACTTTATGCAAGAATTGACAACAAGGAAACCAAACAAAGACCAGGTTCAAATAAAAGGAATATTCAATGACAAGACCACTAGAAATTGTGCATAATGATCTAGTTGGACCAACTACAACAAAGGGTTTTAAAGGTGAGAAATACATTATGCTATTTGTTGATGATTATACAAGAATGACTGCAGTTTTCTTTCTCAGGAATAAGTCAGAAGCTTTTGAAAACTTCAAGGTCTACAAGGAAATGGATGAAAATGAAATGGATTCAAAAATCAAATGTTTGAGATCTGATAATGGAGGAGATTTCACTTCAAAGGAATTTTTGTACTACTGCAACATGCATGGAATAAAAAGGAAATTATTCGTTGCTAGGACACCTCAACAGAATGGAGTTGTTGAAAGAAAGAACATGATAGTACAAAAAATGGCTCGAACAATGCTAATGGATTCCAAATTGACATATATTTTTTGGACACATGCAATGCATACAATAGTTCACATATAAAATAGATTAATGCTCAGAAACAACAATGACAAAACTCCCTACGAGCTATGGAAAGGAAGACCAGCAAATGTGAAGCACTTCAGAGTATTTGGAAGCAAATGCTACATTAAAAGAGAAGATGGAAAAATGGGAAAGTTTGACTCTTGTGTGGACAAAGGAGTACTTGTTGGTTACTTAAGTAAAAGGAAAGAATACAAGTGTTACAATCTGAGGTTGAAAAAAGTGTGGAAAGAATCAATGTAACAATTGATGAAACAGGTGGATGATAATTAAAGGAAGAAGAAAATGAATCAATAGAACAACTTTACGAAGAAGAAGAAGAACATGAAAAAGAGGTAGAAGGGGAAGATGAAGAGGATCAGACAAAAGTAGAAGAGCAAGTTCATCAAGTGCCTCCAAAGTCACCTAGCAAACGAGTACAAAAGAATCATCCTTCAGATCATATTATCGGAAACAAGGATGTAGGAGTTGAGACTAGAAGAAGAATTTGTTCACCAAAAAAAATGCACCTAGCACTCTTATCTACGATTGAACCAAACAGTTTTGAAGAGGCCAGCAAGGATGAATTCTTGAATAAGGCCATGGATGAAGAATTGGATCAAGTAGAGAAGAATGACACTTGGGAATTGGTTCCAAGACCAAAGAATAAGAATGTTGTTGGAACAAAGTGAGTTTTCATAAATAAATTGAATGAAGATGGACATGTTACAAGGAACAAAGATAGATTGGTATGTAAAGGATACACACAGGTTGAAGGAATCTACTTTGAAGAGACATTTGTCCTAGTTGCTAGAATGGAAGCAATCCTATGGATTTTAGCTTATGCATGCTCCAAGAATATTAAAGTGTATTATATGGATGTCAAATCAGTTTTTCTAAACAGGGAACTTGAAGAAGAAGTCTACATTGAACAACCAGAAGGATTTCAGTTGCAGAGAATGCAGATTATGTGTGTAAATTGAAGAAGGCCTTGTATAGTCTAAAAAAAGATCCTAGAGCATGGTACTCTAGACTGGATAAATATCTATAGCAGGCAAAGTTCAGAAAAGTAAGTGCAAACAACAACCTCTACATCAAGGTAACTCAATATAGTATTTTATTAATTGAAGTTTATGTTGATGAGATTATTTTTGGAAGAACTAATGACGGGTTAAGCCAGAAATTTGCAAAGGATATGAAGAATGAATTTGAAATTTCATTACTTGGAGAACTATCCTTCTTTCTGGGTCTTCAGATATGTCAAAGCAACCAAGGAATGTGTATTTCTCAAACTAAGTATATCAGAGAAATGCTAAAGAAGTTTGGAATGGAATATTGCAAACCAGTTACAACTCCTATGCAAACCAGTTGCAAATTAAGAAAACATGATGATTCAAATTCTATATACCAGAGACAATGCAGGTCAATGATTGGTATCTTACTATATGTGATAGCATCCAGACCAGACGTAATGCAGGCAATTGGACAGGTAGCACAATTTCAAGCAGCATCAAATGAATCACATGTCTTAGTAGTGAAAAGTATTTTTAGATATCTCAAAGGAACATAAGAGTTTCGATTGTGGTATCCAAAAGTAAAGGATCTATCACTTATTGCCTACATAGATTCAAATTGGGCAGGTTGCATTGATGACTGAGGAAGCATCAGTGGAGAAACATTCTACTTAGGTGAGTGTTTAGTATCATGGCTAATCAATAAGAAATCATCAATATCTTTATCTACAGTCGAAGAAGAGTATATTGATGCAAATGGATGTTGTACATAGGTTCTATGGATGAAACAAAATTTAACAGATATACAAGTTGAGTATGATGATTCCATTCCAATCTATTGTGATAATAAAAGCACCATCAGTATCTCAAAAAACCCGATGATGCACTCCAAGAAGAAGCACATTCCAATCAAGTATCACTTTCTACGGGAACATGTTGCAGAGAAGAACATCAGAGGAATATGTGGGCACAAAATAACAAGTGGCAGACATCTTTACAAAACCGCTTTGATGGGAATCCTTTGAGTATCTTCTCCAGAGACTTGGAGTAATTTATACTCCGAAATGAATGCTTTTTAATATTTATCTTATATGTCTTAGATTTAAACGAGGAAGCACCATAAAGAGGATAGTTCAGGTTGGGAGATCAATTTCAAGAAGAGTTCAGTTAGGGGAAGCAGCCTCGAATGGAAAGTACCTTTGCCATTGATGACAAAGGGGGGGATATTTATCAGATGCAAAGGTAAATTCTTGGAGAAAGAGCACAAAGGCATGGTTCCAGGGGGAGTGATGGTCACAGGGGGAGCATGAGTGATATGACTTCAGTATTGCATCAGAGTGTTTCCATCAATTCCAAAGGGGGACATTGTTGATTATTTGGGTTGTTTGTCATTGATGTCAACCCTTGAAGAAAGTTCGGTAGTGAATTCTAGTAGCACAAAGGTTTGGGTAATGGACCCAAGTTTTTTTTATGTATAATGGTATGAGTTTTAATATATTTTAATGTAATACTATTCTATATGGATAGCATATGTCATGTCATTTCCTATGGTATGTGGAACACCACATAACTCCTCACGGTTAGAGAGTTATGGCCATGTGAAGTTGGATAACCCTCATGAGTCATCTAGAAGCCCCAAAAGGTCAAAGTAGTTAAAGTGGTTGCAAAGAAGAAATTGTTTAAATAATAAAGTGAAGTGATGAGTGTACTATAAGTCAAAGTGGATACAAAA
>JZKD02S2165620.1:168707-196913 GCA_000966675.3 Picea glauca
AGAAGTGGGTTAGCCCTAAAATAAGGAAAGTGGTTTAAGATGGTTAGAAGGTAACCCCTTGAGGAAGCTACATAAAAGTATAAATAAGAGGCAAGGGTCTCTCATTTTAATTACAGTTGAGCATATTGAATATCTATAAGTGACTGAGGTAACCAAAGGATATCTAAGGCAAATTTATAGGGAAGGTGAAGTAAAGAAGGCCAAAATTTAAGGGAGGATAAATTCTTTTGATGGTTCTTTCTAAGGTATGTTATTTACAAGTCATCTCACCATTTTTGCAATAATGTTTTTTCTAGAACGATTTAGACCGCACAATCTGGAGGCCATTGAGGAAACACATCCAAGTAGTTGTGATAAAAATTTCAGCTTGTGGGAAATTTTAACCTTCTCTATTTTCCATAAATTTAATCTTGTCATCTTGCATTTTCCTTCTAAAATGAGTAAATTCCCTTTGTGGTTCCTTGTTGTTGAAGTTGAATAAGACACTACTACATATGGGGTCAAAATTCGACAAAACCTTCCAATGATAAGGATACAATTAATCATATCATCGCAAATTACAACATAATATTAAAATATTAATCATTTTTTTATGGGCACCCTAATGAACGTTGTACTTGTGATGAAATGGTATATTCATCAATCTTGCGATGATAGTTTGTCTATCTATTGACGAACCTAGATAATTCCAACTCCTCATTTGAAAATGATTTAACAGTGACTGACTTGGTCAACTTTGACATAGTCAACATTCGTCAGAAGACCGATGATGGTGAGTGATTCGACTATTTTGTTGTAGGTGCAATGGTTATAAAATATTTTTAATGTCATTGTTCATTGCATGAATTATTAGTCTTTTCTCTATGAGCTACATGCCTCAGATCCAATTCTTGATCTGCATAGCTCAGATTTTGTACTTTGAAGATTACAGATTTGTTATATTACTTTGTCTCGTTTTTAAATACCCAAATTGGATCCCTAACCCTTAGACCCCATTTTATTTGGGGAGACAAATTGTTACCTAGGAAACATGTATGAACATGTCTACTCAATTCCATTTAATTACTGTACCATTTGTCTTGGTCTAGTTCTCTTTTATTGTTTGATTTTATTGCTTGCTTATAGTGAAGCTTTGGAAATTATGTGGTAAAAATGTATGGTTTTGATTTCTTAATTAATTGTTGACTATTTTTATAAACCTTTAATAATTCTATGATGAAAATGGATTAATTCTATAGTACACATGGGGTAAATATTCGATGACATTTGTACAGTAAGTATATATTCATATATTGTACTTATATTGCTTCAATGGATTTTGTTGTAAATATAGGAAATCCCAATCCCAACACCTGAAAAGAGTGAAAGGACGCTTGCTAGGTTAAGGGTGACATTGGAGGCACATGGTGATGGGAAATGTTACTTCCCTTGTAATCAATGCAAGGGTTTGAATAGAAGAAGACTTGTAAGGAAAACAATTGAAAGACATTTTTGAAGGCATGGGCATTGTGAAGGGGGGCATACATATCATCCCATGGTAAGTTAGTCATTATATATGTCTTTGTATTGATTGTATTTATAAAATTTTCTTTCATTTTAATATTTGTTGTATACAATAATGTTATTGATTGTTTGTAATTATAAAGATAAATCCTCCTAGGTATCTGTCATCGGATAAATATATGCCTAGTAGTAGTAGAAATACTATTGTAAAAGAAGTGGAATATGATATGGATATTGAATATCAAGTCAATACTATGGAAGAACATGACACCAATAATATTTTTGAGTCGGATTATGGGAAAAACAGATTGATCCAGGACATCTTTGCTCCTATCGATGAGGAAAACTTTGATGATATTCATGATGTACCTCTACTTCAAAAGGCAGAACAACCCCTTTATGAAGGCTCAAGAACACATATTCTTTCTGCTATAATGTTGTTGGTGAACTTGAAGGTATTGAATGGTTTTTCAAACACTTTTCTCACACAGATCCTAAGGTACGTAATATAATTCGTCACATATTATACATATTTAGTTTGACTTTATTTTTCTCTATGTTTAGTGTCAATTAATGTGTAAATTAAGAATGGAATATTTATGATTACTATTATTTACATTAACTAGTTATTTTTTATGTTGTATATTGTTAAGTGAATTCTTCTTACCACCATCAAATAATTTACCTCACACATACCGAGATTTGTGTTCCATTATGAAAGATATTGGAATGGAGTATCAAGCTATTGATGCATGTATGCATGATCATATTATATATTATGGAAAATATTCATTGGAAATAAAATTCCCGCAATGTCAAATCAATAGATATTGAACCGATCAAGTAAAAAAAAAGGTGACTCGCAAGGTTCTTCGTCATATTCCGATAATTCCACGTTTGAGGTGATTGTTTAGGTGCCAAAGCATTGCAGAGTTTATGGATTACCATGTATGACACAAAAGTGAAGATGGTGTTCTTATAATTCCTGCAAATGGTTTTTCATTTAGGAACATCGAAGAAAGATGGACATTTTTTAAAGAATAACCTCATAATGTTAGGCTTTCATTGGTAGTTGATGGTGTCAATCCATTTGGTGAGCTCGGGTTTGTTTACACAGTGTAGTCTATTTTTGTTATAAACAATAACCTTCATTCTTGGATGTCAATAAATAGGGAGCACACAATGTTGGCAATGATTGTTCCATGTATTTAAAAAAAAAAATGGTTTGAATGTTGTGTTAACACATAGAATTAATTCCCCTTGTCGCCATCTATTCGTTTAAAGTGTCAAGTCAAAGTTGGGTGTATGCGTTGCCAACTCACTAGGAGAGTTCACAGCATACTCTAAGTACTTTTGTTTTTCATCATTAGCATCATTGTATTAATAAATCATGACAAAGGATATTTCATTGTTTTTAGCACCATCTTTAACAAAATTTCTAGGGATTATGTCATAGATCTCCTAACAGTTTCCTCGAAGTGTGCATTCCATGTTTGAATTTGGCATTGTGAACTAGTAGACAGGTGTTGCGGACTGGTTGAAGAGGAGGGTTGGAGTTTGGATACCTTGCAAACATCCTTGTGCAAATTCAAAGACATAAGCATCAAGCTCAAATCCACCAGATACTCCATGCAATTTTTCATGCTATTTGAAGATTGAGAGGAGGTCATTTTACTGATGTATTTGTTGGTGCTGTGAACTGTCAACTTTCTTGCTACCAGTTTGCAAAATTCACCTAAAATATGTTTTGAACCATGCCCACTAGACAAGGCCACCTCTTGACCTCATTCATCTTCCCCGCTACTCAGAATTTAGTTGTTCCCATTAGTTTCACCTAGCGTTGTGAACTGGCTTATCAGGGCATTGTGAACCCCTTGTTCCAACATTATTTGAAATACTTCTTCTGCATATTTTATAGTTAACTCTTAAAAGAGTGACTTTTCACCCCTCTCAATTTTGAAATTTTTGGTTGATCAACTATCGAACCAGGTTTAAATATTGCATGCATTTTCATGTTGTTAAATGATATTTGTATTGACAAAGAAAAACCTTGTTTTAACAGAGATTTCACTTTCACCTCCCTTTTATTATAATTCTCAGTTGTTATTCCTTATTTTTCATGTTGAAAGAGTGTCTTCTATTATGCCTCATGTTTATAGAACCAGGTGAATAAATCCCAATACAAATCCATCCTATTGAAAACATTTTTTGTCATCAAAACCTTTTTCCTATTTTCCATGTTTTCAAACATTTAGTTGTCATTAAAACTTACATAAAAGCATTCTTCAATAGCAGTATGGAAAATCAATAGCAAAAAAAGGCTCACAAAGGAGGGGATATCATGAAGACATTAAACCTCCATAACCAGTATCATTTTGGTCAAAGTTCTTGTTTCATGCATTTTACAACATTTTTTTTTGGTGATGGCATTAAGTTTTGAACCATAAATATCAGTTTTGATGTCTTTCCCAGTTAAATATCAAGATAAAGGAGTTTTTCAACATGTTTGGACTCCTGGCATAAGTTTTGAGATGTTAAAAAATTTGGTAAATTGAAACAGGATGCTACAGGAAAGTTCACAGCGTCGGCGCTATGAACTGGTAATTTATGATAGTTTGCAAGAATTAGCACACAACAGAGGATTGTTTTTCCCATAACTTTTGAATTCCCATCTGGGTTCCTCTGAAATTTGGTGTGAAGGAAAAACATGATGTTTTTGAATTTCTCAAGAAAAAAAAACTAACCATGATCATGTTCATATTTTGGGAGAAAATACAAAATCATCACCTACAGGAAAGTTCGCAGTGCATGTTGTCATAGGCATTGCGAACTCTAACAGTCTGACAAATCCGAGCTATGGGAAGGCTTCCAGATATCAAGGAAGGTTTGAATCGTATCATAGGAGTTAGTTGGACATGAGAGACATGTGTTCCATCTCCAGATCAAGAAAAATGACTTGTTTCAAAAGGCTTTTATCATATTAGACAAGATTCCAAAAAAATAGGAATTTGCTAGGCTTTTGTTGGAATCTTTTGTAACAAGAATCCTAAATGGAGGAGGATCCTATGTATCTCCTTGGTTTCGACCTCCTTAGGGTATATAGAGATCATTCACTATATATGAAAGTGAATTTTGATAAGGAAAGGGTTGGAGTTATAGGAAAAAGGTTGTTACTATTTTGTAAACTCTTAGACTCTGTATATCTGGATGGAGGATTCTTGTGTAGTCAAAGATTAGCTTGTGCTCATTTCTTTGTCCAATATCTTTGTCTTATTTATCTAATGGAATATTGATTGACAAAGGATTTATCAACATCTTTGTTAGAATATTTATGTAGTGGATGATTTACTGTGTATTTTGTGAAGCATTTCTTCTTGGAGAAAATCTTTATTTCTTGATTAGAAGGATCCTGATTAATGAAATTTCAACCATATGAATGTGTCAATAAAGCCTAGTGTGAAATTGACTATTCATCTTGATGTTTTTTTTCATTTTCTTCTATTCATATTTTCAAATATGTGTTGGTAGGAGATTATGATAACCCTTTTTGTTGGAATATAGTCTTCAGAATTTTGTGCATTAGATCAGGCTTTGAACCTTATCAGTTTGATCCATTTTTTAATATAATCACTCATCCAACTCTAAACATTTTGATGGGTACTGATCTCACTTAAAGCAGTCTAAGTGTGACTCTTAGTGTTAACATTTTTGGCACAGTTGTCAAGGATGGAAGTGAAGAAATCTTCCCTAGGAGAACAACATTGAGAAGATCCATCTCTTGATGGTAGATAGGAGCAGGACACAAATTTTGACTGCAGTCTTCTACCTGGTGACTCCACAATCAAAGACTCCATTGGAGGAAGGATCTTGCTGACATAAAATGAAAAGATGGAAGGGAAAATATAGGTATCATCTCATTAGTTTTCTCCATGAACTTTTGTTCTTCTTCATCAATTCATTCATGTCTTTACCTTTACATATAAAATGAATTATCCTTTGCTCTGTCTATTTGGATGATCGTAAACCTTCAATTACATATCCATCTTTGGAAGAAGAAGGTCTGCATTCTACCTGTGTTGTATATGTTTATGACTCTTCACCTCAATCTATTGAGAAGAATGAAGTCCATATCTCAATCCCTCCTAAAATTGATCAAGCCTATAGTCATGGGAATTATGAAGTGTATTTACCTCCTAAAGTCTTTTTTATACCTTGCAATCAGCTTATTAAACCCCATTTTTAGTCCACTGATGTTCAGTCTAGAATTAGAGAGAAAATGTTTAAACCCTTTAGGTTTCCATCTAACCTTCATCCTTACCCTCCCAACTTTTTTGAGTATCTTCCTTGATTTACTGGAGAAGATCATATCACTGCTAAGAAGCATTTGGGAGCCTTTGAGAACTTAGTTGATAATTTTGAAATAATATATGAATATTTCACCATGAGGTTATTTTCAAAATCCTTGGTTGGGGATGTTGATTTTTGGTTTAAAGGTCTAGAAGTTGGTTCCATTATTTCATGGATTGAGTTATATGATGCATTTTTAAGAAACTAGGGAGAGAACAAGTCCTTCGATCAAGACTTAGCTGAGTTTTGTTCTCATAAGAGAAAACAAGATGAAGCTCTGGCCACCTTCAATAGGAGGTTTCATAGTATTTATCACAGCATGCCTATTGAAATTTGGCCTACTAAGGTTGTTTCCATGGTATAGTATATAATGGCACAACATCCCAATCTATTCATATACCTCAGAGAAAGAAAGTCACCATCCTTGCAGCAAATGTTTGTTGATGCAGAGGAAGTGGAGAGTAATCTTCAGGCATGTGCACAACTCTCTTGTCAGATCTTGGACAATGTTCTAGATGAGGAAGAAATTGAGGAAGTATATGGAAAAAAAGAAGATTATCCGAGCTTGCAATTGTTTCAGCATGCTTGTGCATCATTTTCATATCTTAAATCTTTTTCTGATCTAGAAATTATTAAATCATATTTTTCCATTGTTAAATATGTAAATGTACATGCTTATAACTCATACCAGCAAGATGAATTTACATATACAGCTGATCCTTTTCCTAATTATGAGAAAAGGGTTGATTTTATTTATGATGAATATCATGAGGAATATTTTGCAGAAGGTGGTGACATTTTTGTTTCAGAGAAATTTGCTTCCCCTCATCTTCTTACTATTGATTTAGAAAATAAGTTAACATTCTTGGCTCATGATAGCCCCCTTGATTATATGATTTTAAAATTTGGTCAAGAATATAGGAAGGAGCTACAGGAACAAGTGAGTTTGTTCTCTTTTTCATCAATAGATGGCCAACAGGAAGAAATTAAACAAGCAAATAAAAAGGAGAAGATTTGTGTATCAACATGTATTAATTCTCCCAGTATTGACTTTGTATCTGATAGTTTTAGAGTAGATTTTTCAGAGGACAAAAAAGAGGAGGTTGAGAAATCATATGGTCATTCTACAGTGATTTTTTCTTCCGAGAATGTTGACTAATAATTTCAAGAAGACAATGCAAATAATTTTCTTTCCCAAGGATATAATCAACAACCAGAAAAATATTTTGTTGTCCATGATTTCTTTGAAGCATGTGATATCTATGGGATGTTTCGAGGTCAAGAGAATTACAGTCTTGTCAGCAGAGCATAGATTATGAAGGAGAATACTGGTCTTCTAATGCAACCAGAATTCTATTATGTGATTCATGATCTTATAGCCATATACATGGACTCTATTTGTTTAGAAGTTTCCTGCATTAGAGATTTTTCCATGAAATAAAGTTGTAGTTGTAAGTATCAATTGCTCATATATTGTCTGCTACATTTATTGCATCTTTTGTGGGGTTTCTTAAAGAGTTACCTGCAAAAAGTTATATTTATCAATCATATGCTTTTATGGATTCATTGGAAGTTTCATTACACTTGATTAAGCAGAGTTCAACTGGTTAGAGTAGGGTAGTGTAGGTAATAAGCTCGCTTCCATAGCATTTTCTTTTCTTCAGTTTTCAAAATGTGATCAGATTTGCAGTATGAGGTTTGTTTGCAGCAGGTCTGTTGATGGGAGAAATTGACCGTCCGTCAACTGGAAGAGTGGAACCGGTCCGGGGTTGTCTAATAACCCAAGCCGTTTGGAATGAACCACCCTAACGGGTTTAGCGGCTATGTTAGCCAATCTAAGGTCCTAAACAAAAAGAAAAACTATTCTAAACTAACTAAAAACAAAATAAAACAAACTAATAAACTAATCTAACTAAAACTAACTATTAAACAAACTAAACTAAAACTAATTATTAAAACAAACTAAACTAATCTAACTATTCTATATATACAATCTACTAACTACTGATATACTAACTCTAACTAATTAACTATCTAACTACTAATTGAAACATAACTTATTCACAAAATGTACATTATACACGATTTACAAATTTAAATAAAACCTGAAAAAATTCGTTTATATTCTGCCCTTTTGACAGAAAAAAATATTTTTTTGTTGATTTTATGATTTTATGAACAAGAAATAAAACAAAACTAACTAGACTCAATCACTAATCTAAAATACAAATATATCTAACTAAAATACTAATATTATACTAACAAATTAATGAAAATAAATTACAAACTGACCCGGAGGAATGCTCCAGATTTGTCCTGTGTATGATGATTTTCTTAGCTGATCAGAGGGAGTAAACCCACACTGAATTATCCAGGAGATTCTCGTAAATGATACGTTGCAGTGCTCTACAAGTTTGATTACAGGACAAACAAGACATAAAAATAACAACAATCTTATAATTTATAAATCTTCACAGTTAGATAAACTTGTATGCGGAGATCTATACATAATAGTTCAATTGATGAAGAAGAGAAATCTGTCATTCATCAGCTGAACTAAGTAATTTCTGTATTCTTTAAATCAGTGAAAGAAATCATACATGGATCACATTAATTCAATCATATCATTCTGCAAAAGACTATGATAGCTAAAGTAGTCACTAATCGAGTGCAAATTGATAAGCATAAACATGAAACAAAAGATTGATATTATGAAAGCGAAAGTTGTAGAAGAACATCAACTTCTGTCTCAGTTTGTATTAGAAATCCATAATCCTGGTTCTCCCACAAGTGAGGATGATCCTTATTACAAAAATAATAAGTATTTATAAGTTTTTCCACAGGGTAAAACCTCCCTATGGAAGTTATCAAACTGTTTACATAAAATCTGGGAAGATATCCCAAGTTTAACTAAACTAGGAATCTAAAGTAAAACTAAAATACACAAATATTCCCCTAGCCTGTCCAACATGTCTCATTCAATTCGAATTTACTTGAAAAGGGCCAAAAATGAACAAGTTAGAAGGATTCTTTATTAACAAAATGATAAAAATCTAATCCTATAGACTAGCTACAGAATCTTGTGATTCTGTAGCTGGTCTAAATAAGACACAAAATCAGCATCAAAATCGATTAAAAATCTTTTTTTAAAAAATCAAATTCAATTAACATCCAATAGCTATTTGAAAACGAATCATTCAATTTGAAGTTGTTATACCATTCGAAGTCAAACAAGATCAAAATCAATTAAATGACTACAGAGACATGCGTACTCTGTTTTGTTTGTTACCACAAAGTCGGGTGACAAAATTATATGGAACAGTAATGCAATCGTTTCATATCAAATCGAATTCAACATAATCAAAAAAAAAATCGCCAACAATTGTTATGCTGCCTTATCAACAGGAGATATGAATTCGACAAGATCATTTTCAAATCATTATAACTGCATTGACATAATAAATGATTCATGCCATGAATAGATCAATTCAAACTGGCGCGAAAATCAATTCAAATAAAATCATAACAGGATCAATTGACCGGTAACAGAATTCGTAATTTGTTATGGGCAAACAAGATCGATTGACTTTGATCAAAATCGTTCATTTGACAATGAATTATAATCGGAAAAAATAATGAATGTTGATCAATTTGTTTTACAAATCAAACAGAGCAGTAATTAAAACATGAATCCATCTCATAAAACAATCTTTCCAACTCAAGATATGGGATAATCCAATCAGAATAAGAGCGAATTGAACAGAAAAGGTTTTAACATAGTCATTACGAATCAAAACTATTCCATGATTAGGGCGCATTTGCACAGGCTTAACTGAGAGCATCATACAAAATAGAGTAGTTCCTTCCAAATTGAAATCGAACTGAGTTGTATTCTTGTTCTGAGAAGATTACATGACATATCACAAGATCATGACAATCAAACTAATTGAAATCGCTTTCCAATCGCAGCATATGAACCATAACGAAATCGAATCCAAACATGATCATATTCTAAATTGAGCATGAAAAACTTCTTGTTCGGAGTAGATGCAAAATGAATTCAATTGAGAGAAAACCATGAGTTTTGTTAACTCAATCAAATCAAATCCAATCCAAAACGAATCAAATCTTGATAAAAATCTATCGGTGACTAAACTGGGAATGATCAAATCATGTATCAAAACGAAACTCCATTTATTTTTAGCAAAGCGAAACAATGTATAGGATGAACACCGAATGACAGAGGCATTTGAATGAGAGACAGAGCTATTTGAAAACAGAATTCAAATCATTATATTAACCTTGATCATCCACAAAACTAAAACGATATCAAAATTCATACCCGTATGGCTGGATCACGACAATTTGGAGTTGATAACGGCTGTGGCCGATTCAACATTCTTGAAAACGATGGAGCCAGTTGTCTTCTGTTTGTTATCATTTGTTTGGAGTTGGTCTCTTTGGATGGTCAATACTACAACTTGACTTTCCAGCGATTGAATTTCCGATTGAAGTAGGGGAACATCAGTGTAGTATCATTCCAACCATAGGTCACATTGGTCACATGATGGCTGTGTGGGTTTTGTAAGAGCAGGCGAGGGTTTGGACGTATTGATGAGGGTTTCATTAGGCAATTTGATACCAGGGTAGCTAGGGTTATTCCTTAGGCAAGGGGGAAGATTCGAAACGAAATCATAAGGTGGCTCGGGGCATAAACCCTGTGATTAAGGGTACTCATTGGCTAGAAAACGTTTTATGTCAAAGTCTGAATCCTCACTAAGGACAATGGGCTTCTGCTCAATCGTGGGTTTG
The DNA here is from genome assembly GCA_000966675.3 of Picea glauca. Taxonomy (NCBI): domain Eukaryota; kingdom Viridiplantae; phylum Streptophyta; class Pinopsida; order Pinales; family Pinaceae; genus Picea; species Picea glauca. Next base: position 179,370 of record JZKD02S2165620.1, read on the forward strand.
GGTTTATTCTTATCCATCCTTGAAATAAGCTTAGCATTATTTTTACCCTTGGCATTAGCAGTAGGGTTTGCCTTGGGATTTTTGCTTACTGGATTTTTAATAGTCTTGGCCTTCTCAGTTCCAACATCTGGTAAGTCAAAAGCAGGGTCGACCAAAGGCTTAGGAGCAGGAAATAGGATATGGAAGGGCACAGGTGGCCCGGCCTTGGTTTCATTCACCACAGGCTTGTCAACCTGTATAGGGTCCGTGTCATCGAAACCTTTTCGAACGACGAAATCTCTCCAGCTATCACCATGTAAACTCAAGTGATAAACAATGATAAGTTTAATAAGCCCATGGTGGAATAGGATACTGTCAGCCTTCTCCTTTTTAAACCTTTTCAACATTTTATATAAGCTGCGTTGAAAGTAGAAAGGCATGTTCAACGGATACCCTATAAAATTCATTAGCAACCGCAGGTGGTAGAGAAAAACGAGTCTGTATCGACCTTCACAGGTCATGAACTGCTTGACTAGCATCAAAAGGTCGTGCCATCGTGGTTTAAGCATAGATATGGGCATACCTCTGTCACAAGAGGTGACTTTGCGTGAGAGAAATAGCAGTGGCCATGGAACCTCTTTCGCTTTCAAATTTTTGAACCAACGCTGACCCGTGGCAGGTAACCCTGTAGCAGAACTGATAAATCCCTCATCGATTTCCAACTGGATGTCACCCACCTTGGCTCTACAGCCATCAAAAGTCAAAGTGAATTGTTGTGCCACAAATAAATTAAAACCCTCAAATCTCTGCATGAAGGTGAGCCAGCCGTTAGCCTCCAAGTATTTCTGGGCATTGTTGAACATTAACAAGGCTTGGCTACCATTTGGCTCGATTCGCACGACTAGTTTCATGGAGCCGAGCACACAGTAAGCCCAAGGTTTGGATCATAGCACACACAGAAACAGAATGCACGCGGGGCTATCCGAGCTAACAAAGATAAATGGTGAATAAGGGATAGGCATAAATGCCATCGTGCGAAGGTGGTGGAGCTTATCCCTGCCATGCAAAATAGTTATTGCCAAAGTACACTCGTCGGCTTATGGCTATTCTACCCATTATAACATAGTTCAACAGTCAAGTCACTTGGTCGACCAATGAATCAAATGGTAAGTGTATAAACCAACGCGCGCAATCAACGTTGTGCCAAAGTTTTAAACCATGAATTATTCAATTAACCATGTGCCAATGTATCAACTCATATCAATAGTTTAACCAATGTGCCGATGGGTCTTTATATAATCAACATACCAATAGTTATGAAAACATGAACATAGGCATTATATAAAAAGATACATATGAAGGATTTGATCATAACCCCTATGTATTTTCATGCAACCAATCGTCAAGTAGGTCCAATAAAACGCAAATCCAAATGCCAATGCCTTACAAACTTAATGAAACCAAGTCACACAATCAATACAATGATGTCCAATGAGTATAGATCGAAAGGGCTTTTGCAAACTGCATAGCGATAAACTAAATGCAAGTGCAATAGGCATATTGACAAGAAAGATAACAACAGTTCAAATAGTGATTCTAATGTGGCTTCAAAAGACCAATGTTTTCATGCTTACAATCGTGAAAACAAAACGAAAATAATCGTGCAAAAGGCACAAAGAATAAAAGTGTCGTTCATTTGAAAATTGCGACGAAAAATCGATGTTTGAAAAACATTGGTGTAGGCAACTTATAAGACAATGGAAAAATGTGATTTGGCTGCCAACAATGGAAACACACTGGTAGAAGCAGTTATCTCTACCAAAAGAATAGATTCAGATTAGGACAGCAAAGATAATTTCAACTCAAAAATAACTACCAGAAAATTGTATAAACATCATCATTAACCAAATATTCAAGCATTGTTTCAAAAGATGAAAACTGATAATAGTCTTAAGATCAGCAAGTCACGATATTAAAGATCAAATATCCAATACTGTTGGCATAGCCACTGCTTCCAGCAGGCGTCCATAGCCTCGATAGGGTTGCCATTTAACCCACTCTGATATTTGTATCTTGCCAAGAAGTTCTGGATTAGAATAAAGGACGTTAAGAGGATTCTTATTTATGAATTTTCATATACCCGACATTGCTTCGCTGCCAGTGGGCCTGTTCAGTACCCCGGTGAAGTTGTCTTGGTGTCATGCATGCATTTACCCGCTACCAGCAGACATGTTCAGTATCCCGGTGGGTTTACATGCACTTCCCACAGCTCTTATTAATAATTTATTTTGTTTTGTTTTTTCATAGATACATAGCTGAGCGGGGTGACGCTGAAAATCATGATTTTTCATATTTTTTTAGACCTCATCAGAATTTTTTAGAACAGTCCTTTATTTATATCCAGAGATGTTTTATTTACAAAAACAACTTCCTAAGGCAGGGAGACATCCTCTGAGTCATTCCTTTATGGAATAGGGACAACATAAAAAGATAATGGATGATCATGACGAACCTTACTCAGAGATCGAAATCAGCCATATTCTTTTAAACAATAGACTTTTCCAACATAGATAGAAATACCATTGATGTTTATACAAATTCTCTTAGCAGTAATTTCAGCAAAGGAATTTTCTTAGGTCTGCATAGTTTAGTGTACAGGTATGTGTATTTAAAAGAAACACCAACTGATAAATTCAAAGAAAAATCAAAAACTAAAAAGCAAATGAAAAAGCACACAAAATCAAAATATGTACAAAAAATACAAGGGTTGTGATCAAGCAAAGTATCTCTTCAAGGCTTGGCCATTCACCAGGTAGGTGTCAAGCTACCCTTCAAGATTCTGCAATCGAAAAGAACTAGGAACCAACTTTTCAGCAATTAAAAATGGTCCAAGCCATAAGTTTTGAAACTTTGTGTGTTCTCCCTTTCCCTCATGCGGTTTGTCCCATTTCAAAACGAGATCACCTACTTCAAAATTCCTATTAGAAGCAGAGTTAGAATCGAACCAGCTTTTAACCAATTATTGATGTTGATCTAACTTACATTTAGCCTAGGCTCTTACCTCTTCTAGCTTCATCAAAGCGTTAATTCGGTTTTCTAAAGAGGGACAATCTTCTTCTTGAACTTTCAGTGACAACTGAAGCGAAGGAAGAAGAATGTGAGGTGGCAGAATTGCTTCTCTGCCATAAACAAGAAAAAAGGAGGAGTTACCTACAGCAGCCTTTGGCGTTACCCTATCAGCCCACAACATGTTCAGCAGTGCATTGTGCCATTTTTTGTGATTTTCAACCACGGTTCTCTTGATAATTTTAATCAAGTTCTTGGTTGTTGATTATGCCAATCCATTTCCCTGGGGGTAGTAACTAGCAGAATACTTCAGCTTAATTCCTTTTTCCAAAGCGAACTCACTCATCTCAAGAGAAGAAAAGTAAGAAGCATTTTCAAAGACTAAACAGTCAGGGATACCGAAACGAGTGATAATATTCAAATTTAGAAAGGCGATTACCTGACTGGTGTTGACAGTTCTTAACGCAGCAGATTCAGACCATTGGGTAAAGTAATCCGTGGCTGTCACAATAAACTTGTGTTTTTTGGAGGATGGAGGGTTGATCGGACCTATGATATCAAGGCCCCACTGATGGAAAGGAGAATCTACTGAAATGGGTTGCAAAGGAAAGGTTGGTTTTTGTAACCGCCCCGATGCTTTCTGACATATGATACATTTACAACACAAGGCATGGGCGTCTCTAAAAAGAGTAGGCATGTAATAACCATCTCTTAGAACTTTATGATCAGTGGTGTCACCACCAAAATGACCGCCAGCTTCTCCTACGTGCAACTCTAGCAAGACTTTTTCTGCTTCATCTTTTTCGAGGCAGCGCATTAGTACGCCATCAAAATTTTGACGAAACAGGATACCATTTATCAAATGAAAGGAGGCAGACTTTAACCTCAACTCTCTTATCTTAGGGGGATCTAAGTGACGAGGTGCTGACCCATGTTCAATACAGAATATAATATCGTCGTACCAAGGACTAACAAGGTTTTGTGCGCAACAGATTAGACTTTGATCGCATTGTCCTAGGTTTGACGTATCACTTTCTTCTTGTTGTCCTGTCTCCGAATCAGCAACCAACTTACATAACCCTTGGCCTCTCACAATCTGAGATGGGGTGATTTATAAGTCATACTCCTGGAAGGAGGTGACCCAGTTAGCTCTCTTTTCTCCTAAATCCTTCTGTACTAACAAGTTCCTCACGGCTGGGTAAGGGACAAAGACTTTCGTCCTTGACTTCAAAAGATAGGACCGGAAGTGCTTGACTTCTTTGAAAACAGTGTAGGCTTGCCAATCAACCGTTGGATAGTTAAGTTGAGCACCTTTGAAAACAGAGCTCATAAAGGCGATGGTTACTTTGTGGTTCTCGATATTCTTCTGAGTTAGGACGGTGGCATAGGAACAGTCAGAAGCAAAAGTACAGAGTGTAAAATCTTGAGAGAAGTCAGGGCTCATGAGAGACGGTGCGTCTATTATGGCCTTCTTTATTGCATTGAAAGCCCGATTTTCTATGGGTCCCCAGTGATATTAGGTGTCTTTCTTAATCAAATTCTGTAAATTCCTTACCATTTCGGAGAAACTGGGGACGAATCTCCTCACGAAGTTAATCTGGCCTAAGAAATACTGCACGGATTTTTTGGATGTAGGAGGGGGAAGTTTTGCAATGACTTGAGTCCTATCGGGGTCAATAATCATTCCTTCACTAGACACAATGAATCCTAAGAGTTTACCCTATTCTACTGCAAAGATAGACTTTTTAGGATTCAGGGAGATGTCGTACTTACGACATCACAGTAGAACGGCTCGTAAGTGAGCTAGATGATCATCTTTGTTTTTAGAATATACAGTCACATCATCCAAGTAAACTACAATGGACTGATTGATTAAGCCTCGGAAAGAAATTTCCATCGCTCTCTGAAAGGTGGCACTAGCATTAATCAATCCAAAGGGCATTTTACGATAAGCATAAGTGCCCCACAAGGTACGGAAGTTAGTTTTGAGTTGGTCTAGTGGAGACATCAGGACTTGGTTGTATCCAGAGAAACCATCTAACAAGGATAGCATTTCGGAACCAGATACATGTTGAAGGATCTATTCCATGGGTGGGATAGGATAGTTGTCTTTATCAGACGCTCTATTGAGGTTTTGGAAATCGACGCAGAGTCGCATTTCCCCGTTTTTCTTCCGAACTGGGACAAGGTTAGAAACCCATTGAGTGTGCCTAACAGGAAAAATTATTTTAGCTTTAAGGAGCTTATTCAATTCTTTTTGAATGGTCGGTTCAATTTTAGGGTGCATTTTCCTCAATTTTTGTTGAAAGGGTAAGGTTTGGGGCTTCATCGGGATGACATGCTGTATGATATTAGGATCGAAAGTTTTAAGATCATCATACGTCCATGCAAAGACATCCTTAAATTCTTTAAATAATTTAACAAATGCAGCTTTTTCTTGTCGAGAACATCCCAAGCCTAGTTTAATGTACTGAGGATTTTCATTAGTTCCTAAGTTTACTTTTTCATAAGACAACGAGAAACTATTGGTTTTACAGTTGACCGTCTTTTTAAATTTATCTTCAAAATCATAAAACTTCTCTAATCTAACTATAGATTTGGGTATGGAAGTTACCATGTCCGACAGAGCTTCAGGATTTTTTGGATCAGGTATTACCATAAAATCGTGCAAATTGTCATCGTGTGTGCGTTCATCTATCACCGCGCCTTGAAAGGTTTCTTCCATGTGCAGAAATTTGATGATCTGTTGATCATCGTCAAAGACTCTCCAATTCGTGATATTGTCTGGAACAAATGGTCGAAACATCAGCTCGACGGAGAATGCGTCTGGGGACAGGCCTTCTACAGGAAGAAGTTTAGAAGCTACATTAGCTAATAGATCTACTTCAGCATTATTTAATCTAGGAATGGAATTTATATTAAAAGCAGAAAATTTATTCATTAAACTCCATACCTCAGATTGTTAGCTCTTGAGATGCGGAGAAAAACAGTGGATAAAATCTCTTACATGTCTAACCACTATTTCAGAGTCACCAAATACAACCAAGTTTTGAATGTTCATATCTAGAGCTTTTCTGAGACCTTGCAGTAAAGCATCATATTCTGCAGTATTATTAGTACATTCAAATTCTAGTCTACATGCAATTAATGTCTTGTTACCTGCCGGATCGATAATGATGCAGCCTACACCAGCTCCTTCTTTAGACTTAGATCCATCGAAATAAAGAGACCAAATTTTATTTCCATCAGGCACATGGGACCGTTGTATAGAAGTTGTTGGTTGCATATATGCTACAATCTCGGACTGTTGTTCTGGATTGATGATAGGTGAAGCTTCGGCCATGAAATTTCTGAAGAAGGTGTCCATCCCTTGGAATTTGGGTGAATCAGCAGAAGGTGTGAATGGTTCATTAGGATCGTTCAAATATGTGACTGTGAACTTAAGGTAGCGTTCACGATTCACCCTGATCTTGTTAGGCTTTTCGTTCTCTGGAAGCCATAGGTGAGACCAGTCTGTCGTGAAGTAACCATGTAGCTACTTCGACCAGTCCCTACTTAAAAATAGACCATACACTTCTAGAATATTCACAATGATTATATCAATAACCTGATGAACCTTGGGGTTAGACGATAATCTAATAAGTACATTTTTTAGTTCGCCTATAACTTTAACATTGGTTCGATCAAGTTGTATAATTTTTAAAGTAGAGGGTTCAAATTCAGCGTTAATCTTTTGGAAAACGGACCAATGCATCACATTGGATGACGCCCCTGAGTCTACCATACAATTGTGCACGTTTCTATTAAAAATCTTGAAAGTTAACAGAAAAGGAGGTACATTTTTGCGAGTACTAAGAGTAGCATCTTGTGGCTTTTTACTCGCTGTTTCTAAAGCTACTTTATCTACATTATTTACATTATTTACATTATTTACATTACTTACAGGAAGGCTTCCTTTATCTTGAGGATCAGGATTATTTCTAGTGGAAGTCTTCTGAGGGACCTTGTTTTGCACAACCTTGTTACCATTAGAATTACCATTTTTTCCATTCTCTGAAATATTTTGCAACATTTTTTGAAGCAGAAATAGAAACTTCAATAACTCATAAATAGAAATGTTAGCCCTTAACTTTTTAAGATCTTCAACGACATCATAATCTAATTTGGGGTTCACATTACTCTATTTAGTCTTGGTTGGTTTAGATTGCTTTGGGGGCAAAGTTGTAGTGTTTTCGGTAGAAGGTTTGTTTGTGGTCTTACTCCTGGTATTATAAGGATGGATTGTCTCGAAGTTAGATTGAAAGATGCTATCCGAGAAGTGTCCAAAAATATTCAGAGAAGACTCTTCTTCTTGAATTGTTTCTTGTTCAACTACCTCCTGAGGGATCTTAGGGGGCATCAAGTTATCTTTGGATTCTAGAATTGTTTGAAGGGCACATTGCAGACTTTCTAGATTAAGGCCTTCGGTGGTTGGATTAGGTCAGTTGGTAGGAAAAGGCTTTTGGAAAGGAGGTTTGTAGGGCCCTTTGCTTGAGGAAGCTTCTTCGGTTGACCTTTTTAAGTCTGTAACTTGATTTGACAGTTTTTTAACAACTTTAGTTAAGTTTTCTAAATCCGAGCTTTCAGGTTGTGTTTTACTTGGAGTGGGTCTGGGGAGAATTTTGATCTTCTTTTTGGAAGATGAACTAGTCTATGTTTCGTTGCTAGAAGAGTCTTTAAGACTAAGTATGTCTTTTTCAATCTGGCTGGCCTCCTCGAAGGCTTCTAACAACGTGGCTTTCTTAGATCGTTTAACCCAAATAGCTATACTTTGATGCAAAGATTTAGTGTAGTAAGCTATTATAAGACTCTTGGCAGGCATGGAATCCGTAGGGATTCGGTTTTTAAGTGTTAAGAATATTTGATTAAAGTCTTTAAATTTTTCTTTTGGGTTCATTCTTAAGCTAGAAAGATCCATGACTAGGACTTCTGGAGGTTTACCATCTCCGAATTTTTCCAAAAAGCATGACTCGAACTTTTCCCAAGACACGATGGTATGGGGTTGTTGGGCAAAGTACCATGTGGATGCATTGCCCTCGAAGGTATAAGGGAAAAACCTATAGACAACGTCTTCATGTTCGACATTACGGAGTCTAATGGCTAACATAAACTTTTTAATGTGATCTTCAGCGATTTGTTTTGAGTCAAGGTAAAACTTGGGAATCCATTTCTCCGGGTGCTTAGGTAAAGGGTGTTGAGCTCCAGGTATAGCTACGGCATCCTGATCAAGCCATGGTCTAGCAGGGTTGTTATGATTTTCCATTGGGGTAGTGGGTGCAGAAGGCTAAGAAGGGGAATCGCCTTCGTCAAAGGAATCTCCTCCAAAAGAGTAAGGAGATGATGGAGGTTGTGAAGGAGGTATCCCAGATCCTCCTGCAGCAGGATTTAAGATTGGATCTGTGGGATTCACAGTGAGGTTAGTGTCTTCTAATTGTTCTCCGATATCAGAGAAGTCCAAAGGTTGACCCCACGGACGGTTTGGTTGCCTCAGACGAGCTAAGGCACTATGTGTTTTTATAAGAGATTGACGGACAATCTCTTGTATGTCACCACCTATAGGATTAGGGGTTGCTGGCTCAACTATGATCTGTGGATCGTCGGTTGAAGTAGTTTTTGTTTGACGGGGGATATTATCATTTGAATGTCTTCTAGTCACTATAGGTGATCAATTAGGGGGTGGAGGAGTCTTGCGACCGCCTCGTGCCATTAATTAATTTCAAGCCCTCCTTCTAGCGCCATTTGTTGACGGGAGAAATTGATCGTTCGTCAACTGGAAGAGTGGAACCAGTCTGGGGTTGTCTAATAACCCAAGCCATTTGGAATGAACCACCCTGACGGGTTTAGCGGCTCCATTAGCATATCTAAGGTCCTAAACAAAAAGAAAACTATTCTAAACTAACTAAAAACAAAGTAAAACAAACTAATAAACTAATCTAACTAAAACTAACTATTAAACAAACTAAACTAAAACTAATTATTAAAACAAACTAAACTAATCTAACTATTCTATATATACAATCTACTAACTACTGATATACTAACTCTAACTAATTAACTATCTAACTACTAATTGAAACATAACTTATTCACAAAATGTACATTATCCACGATTTACAGATTTAAATAAAACCTGAAAAAATCGTTTATATTCTGCCCTGATGACAGAAAAAGATATTTTTTTTTTGATTTTATGATTTTATGAACAAGAAATAAAACAAAACTAACTAGACTCAATCACTAATCTAATATACAAATATATCTAACTAAAATACTAATATTATACTAACAAATTAATGAAAATAAATTACAAACTGACCTGGAGGAATGCTCCAGATTTGTCATGTGTATGATGAGTGTCTTAGCTAATCAGAGGGAGGAAACCCGCACTGAATTATCCAGGAGATTCTCGTAAACGATACGCTGCAGTGCTCTACAAGTTTGATTACAGGACAAACAAGACATAAAAATAACAACAATGTTATAATTTATAAATCTTCACAGTTAGATAAACCTGTATGCAAAGATCTATACATAATAGTTCAATTGATGAAGAAGAGAAATCTATCATTCATTAGTTGAACTAAGTAATTGTTGTATTCTTTAAATTAGTGAAAGAAATCAGACATGGATCACATTAATTCAATCATATCATTCTGCAAAAGACTATGATAGCTAAAGTAGTCACTAATCAAGTGCAAATTGATAATCATAAACATGAAACAAAAGATTGATATTATGAAAGCGAAAGTTGTAGTAGAACATCAACTTTTGTCTCAGTTTGTATTAGAAATCCATAATCCTGGTTCTCCCACAAGTGAGGATGATCCTTATTACAAAAATAATAAGTATTTATAAGTTTTTCCACAGGGTAAAACCTCCCTGTGGAAGTTATCAAACTGTTTACATAAAATCTGGGAAGATACCCCAAGTTTAACTAAACTAGGAATCTAAAGTAAAACTAAAATACACAAATACTCCCCTAGCCTGTCCAACATGTCCCATTCAATTCGAATTTACCTGAAAAGGGCCAAAAATGAACAAGTTAGAAGGATTCTTTATTAACAAAATGATAAAAATCTAATCCTATAGACTAGCTACAGAATCTTGCGATTTTGTAGCTAGTCTAAATAAGACACAGAATCAACATCAAAATTGATTAAAAATCTTTTTTTTAAAAATCAAATTCAATTAACATCCAATAGATATTTGAAAATGAATCATTCAATTTGAAGTTGTTATACCATTCGAAGTCAAACATGATCCAAATTAATTAAATGACTACAGAGATAGGTGTACTCTGTTTTGTTTGTTACCACAAAGTCGAGTGACAAAATTATATGGAACAGTAATGCAATCGTTTCATATCAAATCAAATTCAACAAAATCAAAACAAATCACCAGCAATTGTTATGTTGCCTTATCAACAGGAGATATGAATTCGACAAGATCATTTTACAATCGTTATAACTGCATTGACATAATAAACGATTCATGCCACGAATAGATCAATTCAAACTTGCGCGAAAATCAATTCAAATAAAATCATAACAGGATCAATTGACTGGTAATAGAATTTGTAATTTGTTATGGGCAAACAAGATCGATTGACTTTGATCAAAATCGTTCATTTGACAATGAATTATAATCGGAAAAAATAACGAATGTTGATCAATTTGTTTTACAAATCAAACAGAGAAGTAATTAAAACACAAATCCATCTCATAAAACAATCTTGCCAACTCAAGATATGGGATAACCCATTCAGAATAAGAGCGAATCGAACAGAAAAGGTTTTAACATAGTCATTATGAATCAAAACTATTCCACGATTAGGGCGCATTTGCACAGGCTTAACTGAGAGCATCATACGAAACAGAGCAGTTCCTTCCAAATTGAAACCGAACAGAGTTGTATTCCTGTTCTGAGAAGATTACATGACATATCACAAGATCGTGACAATCAAACTAATTGAAATCGCTTTCCAATCACAGCATATGAACCATAAGGAAATCGAATCCAAACATGATCATATTCTAAATTGAGCATGAAAAACTTCTTGTTCGGAGTAGATGAAAAAAGAATTCAATTGAGAGAAAACCATGAGTTTTGTTAACTCAATCAAATCAAATCCAATCAAAAACCAATCAAATCTTGATAAAAATCTACCGGTGACTAAACTGGGAATGATCAAATCATGTATCAAAACGAAACTCCATTTATTTTTAGCAAAGAGAAACAATGTACAGGATGAACACCGAATGACAGAGGCATTTGAATGAGAGACAGAGCTATTTGAAAACAAAATTCAAATCATTATATTAACCTTGATCATCCACAAAACTAAGATGATATCAAAATTCATACCTATATGGCTGGATCACGACAATTTGGAGTTGATAATGGCTGTGGCCGATTCAACATTCTCGAAAACGATGGAGCCAGTTGTCTTATGTTTCTTATCAGTTGTTTGGAGTTGGTCTCTTTGGCTGTTCAATACTACAACTTGACTTTCTAGCGATTGAATTTTCGATTTAATTAGGGGAACTTCGGTGTAGTATCGTTCCAACCATAGGTCACATTGGTCACATGACGGCTGTGTGGGTTTTGTAAGAGCAGGCGAGGGTTTGGATGTATTTCTGAGGGTTTCATTAGTCAATTTGATACCAGGGTAGCTAGGGTTATTCCTTAGGCAAGGGGGAAGATTCGAAACAAAATCATAAGGTGGCTCAGGGAATAAACCCTGTGATTAAGGGTACTTATTGTCTAGAAAATGTTCAATGTCAGAGTCCAAATCCTCACTAAGAACAATGGGCTTCTTCTCAATCATGGGTTTGGGTTTATTCCTAGCCATCCTTGAAATAAGTCGAGCGTTCTTTTTACCCTTAGCATTAGCAGTAGGGTTTGCCTTGGGATTTTTTCTTACAGGATTTTTAATAGTCTCGGCCTTCTTAGTTCCAACGTCTGGTAAGTCAAAAGCAGGGTCGACCGAAGGCTTAGGAGCGGGCAATAGGATATGGAAGGGCACGGGTGGCCCATCCTTGGTTTCATTCACCACAAGCTTGTCAACCTGTATACAGTCTGTGTCATCGAAACCATTTCAAGCGACAAAAGCTCTCCAACTATCACCATGTAAACTCAAGTGATAAACAATGATAATTTTAATAATCCCATGGTGGAACAGGCTACTGTCAGCCTTCTCATTTTTAAACCTTTTCGACATTTTATATAAGTTGCGCTGAAAGTAGAAAGGCATGTTCAACGGATACCCTATAAAATTCATTAGCAACCGTAGGTGGTAGAGAAAAATGAATCTGTATCGACCTTCATAGGTCATGAACTGCTTGACTAGTATCAAAAGGTCGTGCCATCGTGGTTTAAGCATAGATATGGGCATACCTCTGTCACAAGAGGTGACTTTGCGCGAGAGAAACAGCAGCGGCCATGGAACCTCTTGCACTTTCAAATTTTTGAACCAACGCTGACCCATGGCAGGTAACCCTATAGCAGAACTGATAAATCCCTCATCAATTTCCAACTGGATGTCACCCACCTTGGCTCTACAACCATCGAAATTCAAAGCAAACTGTTGTGCCACAAATAAGTTAAAACCCTCAAATCTCTGCACGAAGGTGAGCCAGCCGTTAGCCTCCAAGTATTTTCGGGCATTGTCGAACATTAACAAGGCATGGCTACCATTTGGCTCGATTCGCATGACTGGTTCCATGGAGCCGAGCACACAGTAAGCCCAGGGTTTGGATCATATCACACACAGAAACATAATGCACGTGGGGCTATCCGAGCTAACAGAGGTAAACGGTGAATAAGGGATAGACATAAATGCCCTTGTGCGAAGGTGGTGGAGCTTATCCCTGCCATGCAAAATAGTTATTACCAAAGTACACCCATTGGCTTATGGCTATTCTACCCATTATAACATAGTTCAACAGTCAAGTCACTTGGCCGACCAATGAATCAAATGGTAAGTGTATAAACCAACGCGCACAATCAACGTTGTGCCAAAGTTTTAAACCATCAATTATTCAATTAACCATGCGCCAATGTATCAACTCATATCAATAGTTTAACCAATGTGCCGATGGGTCTTTATATAATCAACATACCAATATTTATGAAAACATGAACATAGGCATTATATAAAAAGATACATATGAAGGATTTGATCATAACCCCTATGTATTTTCATGCAACCAATGGTCAAGTAGGTCCAATAAAACGCAAATCCAAATGCCAATGCCTTACAAACTTAATGAAACCAAGTCACACAATCAATACAATGATGTCCAATGAGTACAGATCGAAAGGGATTTTTCAAATTGCATAGCAATAAACTAAATGAAAGTGCAATAGGCATATTGACAAGAAAGATAACTACAGTTCAAATAGTGATTCTAATGTGGCTTCGAAAGACCAATGTTTTCATGCTTATAGTCGTGAAAACAAAACGAAAATAATCGTGCAAAAGGCGCAAAGAATAAAAGTGTCGTTCATTTGAAAATTGCGATGAAAAATCGATGTTTGCAAAACATTAGTGTAGGCAGCTTATAAGACAATGGGAAAATGTGATTTGGCTACCAACAAGGTCTTACAGTTTGCTTGAATAAGTGACAGATCTTGAAGTATTTCAGAGGATTGATTGCACAAGTTTGATACTAGATGACTCCGAGCCCAATGGATAAGGCATTGGAACTGAATGTTCTTGGTAGCTCACAAGGAGCATGCCATACCCTATGGAGCCAAATGTTAACACACAGAATTCATTCTCCTTGTCACCATCTATCTGTTTAAAGTGTCAAGTCAAAGTTTGGTGTATGCGTTTCCAACTCACTAGGAGAGTTTGCAGCGTACTCTAAGTACTTTTATTTGTCATCATTTGGCATCATTTTATTAAAATATCATGACAAAGGAGATTTCATTGTTTTTGGCACCATCTTTAATCAAATTTCCATGGATTTGTGTCATAGATCTCCTAAATGTTTCCTCGAAGTGTGCATTTCATGTTTGAATTTGGCATTGCGAACTGGTAGACAGGCGCTGCGGACTGGCTGAAGAGGAGGGTTGGAGGTTGGATATATTGAAAACATCCCTATAAAAATTCAAATACATCAACATCAATCCCAGGTCCACCAGATACTCCATGTGAGTTTTCATGTTATTTGAAGATTGAGAGAAGGTCCTTTTACTGATGTATCTATTGGCATTGCGAACTATCAACTTTCTTGCTATAAGTTTTCAAAATTCACCTAAAATATGTTTTGAACCATGCCCACTAGGCCATGCCACCTATTGACCTCATTCATCTTCCCCACTGCTCATAATTTACATGTTCCCATCAATTTCACCTAGCGTTGTGAACTGGCTTATTAGGGCACCGCAAACCCCTTGTTCCAAAATTATTTGAAATCTGTCTTCTGCATCTTTTATAGTTCAGTCTTAAAAGAATGACTCTCCACCCCTCTCAACTTTGAAATTTTTTTTTGATCAACTGTCGAACCAGGTTTAAAGATTGCACGCATTTTCATGTTGTTAAATGATATTTGTATTGACAAAGAAAAACCCTATTTTAATAGAGATTTCACTTTCACCTCCCTTTTATTATAATTTTCAGTTGTTATTCCTTAATATTCATGTTTAAAGAGTGTCTCCTATTATACCTCATGTGTATAGAACCAGGTTAATAAATCCCAATACAAATCCAACCTATTGAAAACAGTTTTTGTCATCAAAACCTTTTTCCTATTTTCCTTGTTTTCACACATTAGTTGTCATTAAAACTTACATAAAAGCATTCTTCAGTAGTAGTATGGAAAATCAACAACATAAGAAGGATCAAAATAGAGAGGATATTGTGAAGACATTGAACCTCCATAACCAACATCATTTTGGTCAAAGTTCGTGTTTCATGGATTTTTCGACATTTTTTTTTGGTGATGGCATTAAGTTTTGAACCATAAATATCAGTTTTGATGTCTTTCCCAATTATATATCAAGATAAAGGAGTTTTTAAGCATGTCTAGACTCCTGGAATAATTTTTGAGATTTTAAAAACTTTGATAAATTGAAACAGGATGCTACAGGAAATTTTGCAGCGTCGACGCTGCGAACTGGTAATTTATGACAGTTTGCAAGAATTAGCACACAACCGAGGATTGTTTTTCCCATCACTTTTGAATTCCCATCTCGGTTCCTCTGAAATTTGGTGTGGAGGAAAAACATGATGTTTTTGAATTGATGACATAAACTAAGCCTGACCCAGTTCTTATTTTGGGAGAAAAGACAAAATAATCACCTACAGGAAAGTTCGCAGCGCATGTTGTCATAGGCGTTGTGAACTCTAACATTATGAAAAATCTGAGATATGGGAAGGTTTGTCAAGGAAGGTTCAAATGGTCTCCTATGATTTATTTGGACATGAGAGACATGTGTTCCATCTCCATATCAAGAAGAATGACCTTTTTCAAAAGGCATTTATCATATTAGACAAGATTCCAAAAAAATAGGACTTTGTTAGGTTTTTGTTGGAATCTTTTGTAACAAGACTCCTAAATGGAGTAGGATCCTATGTATCTCCTGGGTTTATACCTCCTTAGGGTAGACAGAGATCATTCACTATATATGAAATTGAATTTTGATAAGGAAAGGGTTGGAGTGATAGGAAAAAGGTTTTTATTATTTTGTAAACTCTCAGACTCTGTATATCTGGATGGAGGATTCTTGTGTAGTCAAAGATCAGCTTGTGCTCCTTTCTTTGTCCATTCTATTTTTCTTCTTTCTCTAATGGAATATTGATTGATAAAGGATTTATCAACAACTTTGTTAGAAGAGTTATGCAGTGGATGATTTAATGTGTATTTTGTGAAGCATTTCTTCTTGGAGCAAATCTTTATTTCTTGATTAGAAGGATCCTAATTGATGAAATTTGAACCATATGAATGTGTCAATCAAGCTTGATGTCAAATTGACTATTCATCTTGATGTTTTTTTGCATTGTCTAATATTCATCTTTTCAAATATGTGTCAGTTGGAGATTATGATAGCCCTTTTGTTGGAATATAGTCTTTGTAATTTTGTGCATTAAATTAGGATTTGAACCTTATTAGTTTGATCCATTTTTTAATATAATCACTCATCCAACTCTAAAAGTTCTGATGGGTATTGGGATTACACTTACAACAGTTTAAGTGTGACTTTCAGTGCTAACATGTTGCATTTTTTTTGTATTATTTGTTGCATAATTACTTATATATATAAAAGGTAGTAATTATGTGTACTTTCACCCAATTAGGTAAGTACCAAGTGAAATATATGAATGTATATATTGAGCATCTTGTCGATGAGCTACTGAAGTTATGGGTTGGAATCACTATGTACAACATCTCTAGACCAATATGGAAAAATCAATTTCAATTCCATGGAATACTTACATGGACAATTCATGATTCCCTAGGGCTAACACATTTTGTGTGGTATGTAACATACTAATGCACTTTAATAGTATATAATTTTATGAAAATATGATGCATGCTTATTAAATATTAATTCATTTTTATATAAATAATACTGACATTAATCCATATCTTGCAAGTCTTCAAACAAAGGGTAAATTTGCATGTCCAGTTTGTGGTCCTAGGATGAAATCGCGACATTCAAGAAGTCTAGGAAATGAGGTATTTGATGACTATAGGCACTTCCTCCCTAAGTTCCATAGGTATCGAACTACATAAAAATATATTTTCAATTTGAAAGAAGAGACTGGAATAAAACCATGAAGAATGACACCTCACCTATGGAAGTTGGAATATAATAGAAATCATCAAGGTAATAATTTACTCTATGTGTCATATATATTAATGTTTTACAATTTTAATTTGTATTGAATTATGTTTATTGTATCTAACAATTATTGTTGTAATCTCATTTATTTTTCATAAGTGTCGTCAAGGAATCACATAGCGTATTCACTCTGTGAACCTATGACATAGCGCCTTTGTTCGTGGGATACTAAATAATACCCCTAATCTCACTAGGTAGAGGTAAATATCTCCCAAAATCCTTTTTTTGAACCTCCCTCCCAATACATCTTTGCAATAAAAAGAAACCCATATTTTCACTAGATACCCCTTTTTATACCCCTCCAATACCTATAAACCCCTTGAGACCCCACATCCCCCCCGCCAATACCTACAATATATTGACTTTATTTTTTACAATTTAAAAACCCCCTTTATGAATGAACATGATAAAATATTGCTTAACAAGGTGACGCCCTCGTGCTTGAGTTGTTGGTGTCAAGCTTAGCTACAACCAAGCAGTTGCTCGTAGCCCCTCATTCTCCCATCAATGTGCATTGCTACAAGCAACAAATGCATTATAATTATTGGGCATTCTTCCTCATAATTCACAAGAGTCCTTTACTCCTTGCAATAATGGAGTCCCTTTGTT
>JZKD02S2165620.1:196963-208702 GCA_000966675.3 Picea glauca
TATATTGACTTTATTTTTTACAATTTAAAAACCCCCTTTATGAATTAATGTGATAAGATATTGGTCAACGAGGTGACACCCCTGTGAGGCATTAATGGGCTTCCACGATGAATGAAAATTTACCTTATACAATTGAATAGGTTTCCCTGCTATGAGAACCTACAAATAGCTCATTTGTTTGATACAATGCATATTGGGAATAATGTAACAGAAACGTGGTGCAAAATCTTAGATGGAAGGAGTAACAAAGAAAAAAATATCAAAATTTGTATTGACATTTAGGATGCTAATCATGCAATGAAAAATGTGATTAATTCAAATAGTGATGGACATCGAGATTGATCCAAAATCGAATTCAGAAGCCTGTCAGGGCATGAAAAATGCTCAAAAATGAAAGTGCTCAGAATCCGACGAAACCAACACCATTGCGTCCATCTCGTCTTCCTGATTCCGGTGGTATAATTTTTATGTCAAATGGAGTCCGTATGAAAAAGATATCGCATTCTGTCCGTCGAGCCAAACAGGTAAAATTTTGGATGCTGACTATACCTGTCCGTACAGTCCGTACAAGACACGTGTCAGTCCGTACGATGATGTGGAAGGTCTGTACAGGTGACGTGGCAGCACCAGGGGATGACATGTGGCAGGTCCGTACGATGACACGTGGCAGGTCCGTACAAGACACGTGGCAGCTCCAGAGCATGACACGTGTCAGGCTGATTTGGAATTTTCGGTGCGCAGTTGGACCAATCTCGAAGTGACACTTGTCACCACTGAAAGGGTGAAACGTGGCAGGGTGACGTCAGTAGTTGACGTGGCAGGATTGCGTGGCAGATGACATGGCGTACGGAAGTTGACATGTCAAGTGTTGACGTGGGCGAATCACATTGCGACACGTGGCACTGTTCGGGCGAATGGTTGGGTGCCATGTGGCCCAATCACGAACTGCCACGTGGCACCTCGGGTTTTGCCAATATGGCCTATGTCAAAAATTATTGGTGTCGGCGGGGATCGAACCCGCAACCTCCCTCCACAGCAACGCCTTTGTAATGAGCCTCCAACCAACGAACCATCGGATAGTTCTTGCTATGTAAACGAAAAGAATTATATTTAATTTCGTTTGAATTATATATATGTTGGGTGGTCGAGCCGGGGCTTAGCCCCGACCCACAGTCCTATGGTGGAAATGTTATGTGACCAAAGTTTGTATGGGCGCGGTATGTAAACCCACAGTCGTGTTAATATGATTGTTACCAAAAGTTATGTGCGGTTTTAAATGTGGTTGCGCGGTTTTAAATATGGTTGCACGGTTATGTTGGTTACGGGAGTTATACCCGTGAGGCAGTAGCCCTATGGGCATGTGGATTATTCATGCGACCGGTAGCCAAAGGGGGGTGGCCCGCGCTAGCGCGTGGCCACATGAATCCCATATGACCTTGTCAAAAGGGGTTGTGCCCAGGACTAGGGGCTAGCGCCCGAATTTAGTTCAAAAATGGATTTGTTAACTATATTATGGTTATAAGTGGGTTTTTATAACCACTTTCATTAATTTAAATGTAATTAACTCATAATTGAGAGTTATTGGGCTTTTTTAGAGCCTAATTCTTGGGAGGAAGTTGGGGATGAGCAACCAACTTTCCCACTATTTAATCAAGGCCATGTTGAGGCCATGGGTCAGCCTTTGGAGAGATTTTGGACGGTTTTGGAGAGCAGAGATGCTGAGGCAAAGCCAGGTCTAAGCCAGTTTGAGGCAGGGAAGCTGTTGAGGAGGAGATGTTGTCGGATGATTTTTGAGAGCTCGGGACATCCATTTCAGGTGTCGTAAGTTGTGCAAGATTCTAGAAATCTGGGCGAACATGACCAGATCAGTCTGGAAGCCATTCGGCATTGTAAATATGTACTAATAAGCTTTCGAACAGAAATAAAGAAGCCTCCCTCACAGAGAAAAGGCCCGGAGACGTAGGCAAAGTTGTGTCGAACTCCGTTATCAACCTGTGCATTATGGTTTGTTGTTTTTCATTGTATTTCAGAACTGCAAATATGTTAATGGTTGTATAATTCATTTTCTTTTCCTCATTCTTTCGTTAAGTTTCCCAATGGTTAATGAATGCATGCAATAAAAACTCAACCATAAGTCATTCGAAAAATCCTGACGGATCAAAGATAGTCTTCCATGGTTATTTATAGAGAAGCAAACCAATTTTGTAAAAGAGGTCATTCGGAAAATCAAATTTCCCACCGGATTTGCTTCAAACATAAAGAATATCTTAATGAAGAAAGGTGAATTTGGTGGGGTGAAAAATCATGAATGGCATACCTTCATTAAGGTAATTATTTTGGTAGATTTTTATATTGGTAAATATACGAATTTTTAGTATTATAAATTTTCTTTTCTTTTCAAAAAAAATAATGATCCCTTTTTTGTTATAGTATGTTATACCTCTATCTCTCCCTGACAGCTCTGACAACAATGTAAAACAAGTTATATTTGATCTTGGAAAATACCTGAGGTAAATATTAATGATTTATATACAAAATATTTGTTGCTCAACTTGTCAACATATGTCTTACTTTCAATGTGTGTGTATATGTGTGTGTGTGGGTGGGTGGGTGGGTGTGTGGGTGTGTGTGGGTGTGTACATATATGTGTATGTATACATATATATGTTGTTGAAACCAATGATTGGATTTGTTATAACATGTGTAGGTGGTTATCATCTAAATAAATCCATAAAGAAAATATTAAGTATTAGAGGAGAGAAATTCCTCGGCTAATGTGCGAAATGAAAAAGTACCTACCTCCAACTTTTTTTAATGCACAAGAACACTATTTCATACACCAAGTTGACAAGATTGAAATGTGTGGACCTGTACACACAAGGTCAATGTGGATGGTGGAGAGGCACCTGAAGTCAGAGAAGTCTTTCGTTAGAAAAAGAGCACATCCCAAGGGCTCTATGGTAGAGGGATATATGGTATATCAATCCTTGGTGTATATTAGTCAGTATCTTCCTAAATTAACAGCAAAAATCACAAAGGTTCCTCGGATTTGGGATGTCAATTGCATTAAAAAAATTAAAGGGGAGGTCCTGGTTGGGAATGGTAGAATGAGGAAAGTGAAAAGTAATTAGATGGTAGAGATATATAATACTTTACATTAATATTGAGTTATTTCTATATTGTATTTATCTAATTTGTATTTAGCTTCCATCAATTATTAATCTTTATTCTAATTAGCAATTTTTATTTTTTTTCATATAGTTGGTCGAGAGTGGGATGCACTACATTTATACATTGCAAAAAATATTGATTGGATGAAGGTATGGATAGATCAATGTATACAATGTAATGGTAGGTTATCATGGGAAGGGATGGCTAGTTTTCTTAAAGAAGCTCATCGTAATCAAGATACCAATCTTACACAGAGGGAAATTGATTTAACATATGGTTTAAAAGATAAGTAGGAAAGGATATTATTCACCCACATCATGTTTTAGTTTTTTTCCAATATATTAATGTATGTGGTGTGTTTTTTTATAAAAAAATCCTAAGTCTAAATATGTTTATTGATTGATAATGCATTTTTAATGTGTTAGGCATATTGCAGTTAACACACTACAAGACTATGTGATGCAATGGTCATAAATTTCGCATCAAAAAGTTGGTTGAAAAGAAGAAAACATTTGATTATGGGATAACTGCAGTCTTTCAGGTCACTAATGTTTCCTCAATAAGTGACAAGCATCCAACAATATCAGAAAATAGATACCATGGGTATTTGGATGATATAATCGACTATGACTTTAAATCCTTCAAGTTAGTTCTGTTCAAGGTCAAATGGTACATGTTATAGATGAATGAGAATGGTCCTAATAGAATTTTTATTGAGCATGCCAATGGATTTACCATGGTTAATACAAGGATGCTTGAGCTGGGTACAGAAACTTATGTTCTTCCAAGCCAATGTGAGCAATTATTTTATTCAGAGGTTGTTAGATATGATCCAAGAGGAAGGTCTGTCAAATATAATCTACCAGAAGAAGATGATATTGAATAAGAATAAGATGCAGAGGACCATGAGGTAGATGTACTTTCATATGAATAATTCAAATAAGTTGAGTTGGATGTAGATGAAAATGTTCTCGATGATGATATTGACGAATATATTATCAAAAATGAAATTGGTCACAATGTTGATATGGACAATCCTTTCAACATCGATTCTAAACTAGATTATACAAATGTATAGTTGGATGAAGAAGAAGATGATGAATGATATTGCAAAAATGTTGAAATGTAGGAGGTATGTGATTATATATTTTATATGATTTATTCTCTTTAAATTATTTATTTATATGGGTTAATGATCATCGTCATCATTTTCATCATCATAATCAAGATTGTCATCATCCTCATCCTCATCACTATCATGATTGTCATCACCATGTCATCATCATCATCATCATTGTTGTTGTTTTCTTCGTCGTCATCATCATCACCATAATCAACATTATCGTCGTTATTGTCATCATCATCATCGTCATTGTCATCATCATTTTCATCATTGTCTTCATCATCATATTCATATTCGTCATTTCCACAATCAACATCGTCATCACCATTGTCATCATCATAGTCATTTCCATTATCATATCATCATCATCTCATCGTCATGATCATTGTCATCATTGTCATCCTCATCATCTTTGTCACCACTGGTAATCAACATTGTCAGTGTCCTACTCATCATCATCGTTATCTCCAGCATCATCATTGTCATTATCATCACAGTCATCATCATTTTCATTGTCATTGTAGTCGTCATCATTTTCATTGTCATCTCATCATCATCATCGTCATCATCATCATTGTCATCACCATAATTAGCATTGTCAATGTCATCATTGTCATCATCATCATCGTCATCATCATCGTCATCGTCATCGTCATCATCATCGTCGTCGTCGTCATCATCATCATCGTCGTCGTTGTCGTCGTCGTCGTCGTCGTTGTCATTGTCATCACCATAATCAATATCGTCATTGTCGTCATCATCATCATCATTGTCATCATCATGATCATTTTCATCATCATCATCCTTACCACTGGTAATCAACATTGTCGATGTCCTACTCCTCATCATTATCATCATCCTTTGGTTTGGGATCATGGGTATGGAGGTTTGGATTTATAAGGATTGACGATTGGGTTATAGGGGTTAGATTCATTAGGATAGGTTTTTTGTGTTATAATATAAGGCCAATAAGGGTTAAGGGTTTTAATGTTTAGGTATTTCTAACAATAGTGATTATATGGTTAAGGGTTCACTGGTTTTATAAGAGTTAGGCATTAGAGATTATAAAGTTTATGATTTATAATGGTTATAATATTATGGTTTTATATTAGATATGGACTATCTTGATCAAGTGTCAGGTATTATAGGTGTTATTTATATCAAAGGGGAACTGTTTTATAGGATATGGGTTGCAATTATTATAATATATATTAATTATATAATATGTAATAGTTTATTAAATGTGTTGTATATAATTTATATAATATATTATATATATTTATATAATTTATATAATATATTATATATATTTATATAATATATAAATTATACATAATATATTATATGTATCATATAAATTACCAAATGAAAAAAAATGTAAGCCAAACAAAAACCCTCGCCTCACCAAATCCGAGTTCCTGACAGCAATAAATAGAAAATTATGACCTCGACCCTGACTACAAGAGACAAGAGAGGACCAACAAAGAGTGACATCCCTATCCCTGCCAATAGAGGACCAACAAAGAGCAATATCCCTAACCTCAACAACAAAGGACCGATAGAGAGAAACAACCATATCCCTGACAACATAGGACCGATAGAGAGCGGTAGCACTACCCCATAATGATACAAAGGAGTGACAGAGGAGGCCCTAGCTCGAGCGACAAAGGTGACCCCACCTAGACTAGTAATGTCGCCAAAATCGGTAAATTTTTTTGTCCCTTTAAAACCCCAAATATTTAGACAAGTTGACTATCAGGAAAAACTTTTTGTATATCTGCGGGTTGAAGAATCTAGCAGGCTCAAGAAAAATATTTTTTTTAATTAGTGAAATATGAGTTCTAGGGAAGTCCAAAATTTCATTAACAACCCCATGAATTCAACCTATACAGGAAATATAGTTGGGAAACTTTTTCTATAGAGAACAAATCACGACGTTCTAAGAGAACGAATAAGGATGTTGTCAAACATCTAGGGTCTACAAGTAATTGCTTCATGGGAGTGTCTTTCTTCCTCATCTAAATTCTAAAAATCATTTACTTAGGCTATGAATGATTGTAAATAGCTAGCCATGGGTTTCCCAAGGCTCTTTTACCTAGGTATTAAACAAAAATACTAGTAGTATATAACCTATGAATAACTATAGGCAATTTAACCCTCTCATTGTGAGATGCTTCTCCATTCGGGCTAGTGCTTTTCTAGCCATTGGGGGGGTGTCCCTAAGATGTTTGTACTTTTATTTATGCATGTAAATATTAATATAAACTTGGGATAATTTAACACACTAAGCTTCCCTCAAGCACCTATAAATCCCCTAAGAGCAGGGTAAAAATTATAAATAAAATTGCATAAATCAGAATTAGTTTCTTTAATTTGAATTTCAGCAGCAAAATGGAAACAAGTGAGAGAGAATATTCACTTTGAGTGAAAGATAAATTCAATATAAATTCATGAGAAAGAGAATATGTTCCTTGAGTGAAAGAGATTCAAAACTGGTGCTTAAAATTAACAACACAAGCCCTCTCACGTGATTTCTCTCAGGAAGCAACTATGAAATCCAAAGAGCTAGAAAAATGCATAGTCAAATCCATCTGATATATTAATGAAGACACAATACAACAAGGAATCACATTTCAATATCTAACAAGCAGTAATGGAAGTGTTGTCAAGTCCAGAATCATGGAAGATGGTGGTGAAGAGCTCCTAAAACCTATTGCAGTAATTGTTACAACATGTGTTGCAAAAACTATTACAACATGTGTTGCAGCAACTGTTACAACATGTGTTGCAACAACCGTTTAAGCATGTGTCGTAGCAACTGTTACAGCATGTGTTGCAACAATTTTTTCAACATTTGTTGTAGCAATTGTTTCATCATGTGTTGCATCAACTGTTTCAGCATGTGTTGCAACAACTATTTCAGCACAACATAAACATGTTACAACAACAGGAAATTGGCACCTATTCCTTACTATGATTTATTAGATTAAACTTGAAATATTTTTGGATTGATGCAGATAACTTGAGGTCGATGATGCTCTTGCATCACATGAACACTAATGTCTAAAACTAATCAACAGACCTACTAGAAATAAGATCAACTATTACAACATGTGTTTCAACAACTATTCCAGCATGTGTTGCAGCAACTGTTACAGTAGGTGTTACGACAACTGTTTTAGCATGTGTTGCAACAACTGTTTCAGCGTGTGTTGCAACAACTGTTATAGCATGTGTTGCAACAACTATTTCACCACAACATAAACATGTTACAGCAATAGTAAATTGGCACTTATTCCTTACTATAATTTATTATCTTAAACTTGAAATATTTTTGGGTTGATGCAGATTGCTTGAGGTCGAAGATGCTCCTGTATCACATGCACATTGCTCTCTAAAAATAATCAGTAGACCTACTAGAAATAAGCTATTCTAGGGTGCTCCTCTAAATTTTGTAATGTTTTCTTCTAATTAATTAATTATCTCCATGCATACAACAGCATGCAGGTCAAATCTTCTCAAAAAGGAGGCGGCATGCATACTTAAATAATAATAAAAATGAGGGTGAACTCTGTAGGACAGAAATCCTTTAGAGAAATGCTCATGCAATGTGTGGAGAAGAGGGTTTTATGGCACACATGCTAGCTGGAATAGGAGAGAAAGTTAAGGAGTAAAAACATCAATAGATTAGGTGTGTAAATGATAGCAAAGGCTCCCTTCAAATAGGGCACACTCTCTACCTTGGTTTTGGAAATTTCAAGGATTACACACTTGCATGCAAAACTCTTTTTTAAGCCAACGAAATCCTCATGCATGCAACATTCTCTTAATATGATTTCTTGCTTTGAATTTTCCCAAAAAATTGACATGTGTGCATCCATGTATATCAAGTTAACTTGAACCAACAAAGAGAGAAAGAATAACTAGAAGAGAAATTTTCCCTATCTTGATGATGTCACAATTGATACCTCGCAAACCAAACCTATCTCATGATCCCTAGATATGTGCTTTGTTTCAACATTCAATCCCTATAGCCCCAACTATTTAAAATAACAATTTCAATGTAACCAAATACCCTTGAATGTCATTGGAACAAATCCCACAAGGATTGTGAACTAATAAGGACTAAGAATATGAAACTCACTCTGACATACAATTCTTGAAACTCTGGCTCCTAGAAAGTAGGAGAACTACAAAAAATAGCAAGTCCTCATAATCTAATGAAACTCATTGTGTATATGGTGCTAAACCATCTGAAACCTTGAATGTGTTGTATATGAACTAGAGCGATGAAATCAAGTTGGAACTTAACCCTCTAGTTGTACATGCAATTTTGGGATCAAAAATACCCTAATAGGGTATGTTATTCCAAATTTTCTTAGACAACTAAATATTAATTAACTTCAATGTTAATGAGTAATTCATTAGGCAGGATTCATTACCTTGTGAACCACTTTAAAAACTAATAATATTAGTTGGTGAATACATTTTAATCGATGTAAAAGTAAGATACGATGTTTCCAATGATGAACTAAGTTTTAGAATGAGAAAGGAATCAATGACGCAACTATTGTCTATTTGCTAACTACTTTTTCTCATTCGATGGAGTTTAGGTACCATCGAACAAGTACCTGTCAAACCTATCATCCTTGATTCAGGGAATTTCTAGAGGGATAGGGGAAAGTGTTACATCCAACACATCTAACAGGTCGATATCAACTAGAGGTGAAAAGTTCAGAAGAAAATTATGTAGGCACATGGAATTCTTTCTTGTTGAAGGAGGTTCATTTTCTTATGACGATGAGAGAATAGGTGACATTGAGGTTCCTTTGAGGTGCAAAAAAATTGTGAGACAATGGTTACCCAATGAACTTCTTCAGTTGGACACTAACTTATGTGTCAATGAGAGGATGTATTGCATTGCTTCGTCATCCATACATGGTCTGGGTCTATTCTCCATGGATGGCATAAAGGTGAAAGATGGAGGAATTGTTGAGTTGATGGAGTATGTCGGACCATGATACAACTATGGATATTGGTTGAGGCTAGTCCGATATATAAGAGGCATGCGGAGATATGCAATTGCTGCAAATTATATACAGCTAAAAGACAGTGATAAAAATAAAGGAGTGATAGTGTATATTGATGGAAGGCCAAATGCGTCGAGGAATATTGTAGGTTTTATTAATAGTACAAGACCCAAGACAACAAGAAAGAAACCCAATTGTAAATTTGAGGGGTGTGAAGGAAATCGAATATTCGTATGTGTAGTGAAAACAATAGTTGTGAGGGAATAATTGTTGGTCTATTATGATTTGAATTGAATCAATGGCACTTCTATTTTGGGGGTAAATATGTCCTACCAGTATACCAAACCTATAATTAATTTTTTCATTTGTATATATTTAACATACATTTTAACAACTCACACTTATTAGATTATTTTCTAACATTCTAAAATGCCATGCATATTATAATGTGGCAAGGTGATCATGGAAAAGCATTGGCTAGCTCACATCAGGTATAACCGTGATTTACATACAAATTATTGTTGACAATAATTGAATTAACATGTTTATTTTTTTATGAATACAAGAACACCATCGGAACACGATGATGTGTGGGATGAAATATATGATTACATAAACCCAATGGAAACAATTTGAAAGGTCATGAGAAAGACAAATAGGGAATTCATTGAATTGGATAGGTCTAATCCACTTACGTAGGAGGGAAAAGAAAGAATGAAAAATGTAAGGCAGGATATAGAACAATTTGGGGTAAGCATAATTTTAAAAAATATATATTTCTGACATATATTGATTTATGAATTTTTTTCTAATACCGTTATATGAGCAATACTCAATTGTTTTCTTTCTGTAGAATTTTTTGGATCCGACGGGACAACCTGATCATGGGGACGATGTTAGTAGAAGTGATTCACAAACCCCACAATATCCTAGCATGAGCCACATAAACACGAGGCTATTTTCCTCTCTATTTGTGGCTCAGAGGAATGAAACTCCTAAATCCTATGAGACTCCCCCACCGTACATGCTAGACCGTGCACATGATGGTCTACGGGATGAATCTCATGAGGATATTGGTTCAGCACCACCAAAACATTGTTATCCTAGAGCATTATGTATTCAAACCTTAGAAACAATCTCCATTATATTTTCGGTGGACGATCACTTGGTTCCCTTGAAGATACAACAAATCCCATTTGTTTTTTAATATCTTAAAAAGTTCCTACCAT
Source organism: Picea glauca (assembly GCA_000966675.3). Taxonomy (NCBI): domain Eukaryota; kingdom Viridiplantae; phylum Streptophyta; class Pinopsida; order Pinales; family Pinaceae; genus Picea; species Picea glauca. The sequence continues at coordinate 207,517 of JZKD02S2165620.1, forward strand.
CTGATTGAAACCTACATCTTTCATATTATTTTAATCTAATTATCATATTGTTTTTTCTAGAAACAATGTTTTTTACAGGACCTTGCATGACAAGGATTTAAATATTTTTGGGCCCACCATTCGCACACGATGGAATGCCCTGATCCGAAAATATTTAGATGTCAAATTATCCATAAGAAGATACTAACATCCGACTAGATTCAAGAAATGAAGATAATTATGACTATTTGTAAAATATCATGTGAAAACTCTTATTTATCCATGAACTTCATTAACTGATCAATATAACTTGCGGAAATGAGAGAACACAATAGAAAATAAAAGAACTAATAAGACAAGAGTTAATAATGGAGTTCACCCCTCCTGGGATACGTATCCTGGTCCCTTTTCAAACAGTGATACTGCTCTACATTAATATCAAATATGCTTCTTTTATAATGATGAATTACAACACCAAATTTGAACTCCTCTTCAATTTTGCTACTCTAACCCAGAAACAGAGGTAACCACTAAATTCCTCACAAAATTATGAGAAGAATGAGTATAAACTTGACTATGTTTTGAACAAGTGCTTAAAGACCCCTTTTTGCATTCATAACGAGACTATGGATCTCATACATGAAAAACAGAAATAAGACTTGCATACATAACACTTTTTCACAAAACCGACATCACCATCAGATTCCTCTCAAAATTCTAAGAAAAATGAGTATAAACACTCTATACTTGTCTCAAAGAACTCAATAGCATGCAAAACAAGACAAATCCAAAATAAGAACACCTATTTCACGCAAAATGAGGAAAACTTTTCACTTGGCACGAATTTCTATGAAAAAACCATGTCTTGTACTGCATTACAATGTCATGTACAATGGTTCAGAGCTAACTTTATATAGGGTAAGTCGGCCTAACCGACCCCCTATATGCTTGGGCTTCATTGTTACAACCTAAATACAATATCGTCCATAGGCCTTAACAAGCAACACCCTTGGCACAATGGTGGAGGCTTTGGCACATGTGGGAGGAGGTTGTGGGTTCAACCCTGCAGACCTCTCTCCCTTCGGAATTTTGTTGGAACTATATGTTAAATATGCTATGTGGTCATAACCAAAGTTTAACAACCCCACGTGAATATATGTATAGTTGGTTTGTAATATGTGATGGCATATATATATATATATATATA
>JZKD02S2165620.1:208712-237599 GCA_000966675.3 Picea glauca
CCCCACATCCTCATGCGGGGGTAAATTTTGTTCAACCCTCTGCTGCTCAACAATACCAAAGTTTTGAACAGTTGAATATAGCCAACCCAACTCATCCATCGAACAATGCCAAGAAGAAAGGACGGAACAGGAATAAAAACAACCCAAGTCAAGGCAGGAATCAACCCCCACAGCACCAACCAACTGGGGGCAACCAGAACCAAGGGAACCAAAACCCCCAAGGGGGAAATAATAATAATAAATGCCAAGGGCGAAATAATGTTAAAACTATCTTCCCTTGTGCCCTTTGTGGTAAACTCGGCCATTACACTCATCATTTCCCCCAGATCGTTGATTTCAAATGGTTGAAAGACTTTGGTAGTCTTCCACATTCTCCTGCACAACCTGCCCCTCAGCAGGCACCACAACAATACGTGCAACAACCCCCTCCCGCTGTGCTGCAAAATCCTATTCCACATCAAGGTGTGATAAACACCCAACAGGACACACATCACCCCCCACCTCAGGTGGGACAATACCTCAACCCCAACAACCCAGTAGAGCGTACAATTCTCCTCACCAATGAGGAAGAAATCCTTCTGCAAATGCGTAGTCATCAGTATCATACACCCGTTGAGTCTCCTTCCATCCCTCCAGCAACAAACCCTCCACCGTCGGAACCCCCGTTGGTGATCCCTCGCCCTTCTGACAAAACATCGCTTCGCATCCCTCGCATCCCATTGCGCAAGAATGTCCACAACCCACAAGCTAGGGAATCTCATAACTATAGTTTGGTAGATGACTTAGCACAATCCCCAGCTACCATGTCAGTCTTGGAAGTCCTCTAGACTTGTCCTACTCAGCAGAAATCACTACTTTTCGTCTTGGGGGAAGTCGACCCTGCAGATACCCGACTCATCACCTTTGATCTTGATAGCGGAGAACCTCGTCTTCCCGCCTTGATCGCTTTTCAAATACCAATGAAAATATGGAACATCACAGTTCATCGGTGTATCATCGATGAAGGTGCATCTATGTGCATCATGTCCAAAATAGTATGATGGAAACTTGGTTCCCCGAAACTCATACCCTCTGCCATCACATTACGAGCTTATGACGGATGACCATCCTCTCCTGAAGGGCTCTTCCAAAATGTCCCCGTTGAACTCGGGGGCAAGACTATTCTTACCAATATCGAATTTATTGATGCCCCACTCAATTATAATATCCTGTTCAGTTGTAGCTACATGTACGCCATGAAGGCAGTGGCATCTTTCGTCTTTCAAACAATGATGTTCCCCCACAATGGGAAGATTGTGACCATCGACCAAGTATCACATTATGAGCCTAACCCATCTGCCAACCTCGATAACATTCTTCCTCTCCTCCACACAAACCAAGACGCATATCCACTCGTCGATATGGGTCCTAGGATTCTTAAAGATCCATCCTTGTTAGGGACATACCATGGAGCACCACCACTCCTTCATCCTACTAATCAAGTATGCATCATATCATCTAACGGAACTCACATAGAGGATACCCTTCCTCCTATAGAGGCTTCTGTCATATCTGACATCCCAATCATCATAGAAACCCCTCCTCAAAACCCCCATGGACACTTATCGAACCCATTAGTCCACGATTCCACCTCTCCCCAAGGACATAGTCCAGTTTGGGAGACAGTTCCCCAACCTCTCACTCAAATTCCCTTCTTTTACCCTCCACCCTGTATAGAAGCTTTTCAGGTAGCCGCAACGCTCACACTACCTAATATGGTGCTAGCAATTCCAATGTGGTATTTACACCCACCTGAGATGGTCCCTCGACCATCCCTTCCCCCACAGGAAGGAATCCCCATGACGATTCCCATCCTTACCCCCACCACTCCCCCAGTCACTAATCCCCATGTTACAGTTGGGGGTAGGAGAAAGAAGAAGGAGCCCACCGCTCCACTTCCTCCACACATCCCACCACCTTGCACACTATGTGAGAAAGAGGGCCACCAAACCAACAATTGTCCGTCACTACCTGAATTATGGAATTTGATCCCCCTCAATCAAACTCCCACAACACCCACCACTATTACTAGTCCCACCACTACCACCCACCCTTCCAGTAGTAAAGGGTTGAGGACCAAATACGCTTGTGCTATCTATTTAGAGTATGACCATTACACCCATCATTGCCCAGCACTGCCATGCTTTCAGCAGACATTAGCCACAGTACACCAGAACTTCCAGAACAACCCCATCCCTGTTACGTCCTCCTCAACAAATATCACTAACATTCATTATGTCACCACTTCAGTCAATGAACGTATGAGACGCCCTTGCTCTCTCTGCGATTCATTAGCTCATTTTACATACCAGTGTCCTATGATCCTTGAATACAAGAAACGTCAATTGGCCCTACTTCACCGACCCGCAGAGGTGATAATGGACATTACCTCGTCACTAGAGGATCCTCATGTCATTTCTCTCGAGCCCGAGGCACTCCCAAAACCTCTGTGGTTCTTAGATGACGTATCTGAGGATTTACCCCCCAACCCTCCCAACTCTCCTACTCATTTACCTACGGACATTCTCCACCCAACCACCACGGGTACCCCTCAGTACTTCAATATATGGTTTATGTCTAGTGAACCCTCACCATCTCCTAGCATTGTTCCCCCTGCTTCTTCATGAGGGGGCAACCACACTGTCACCCAAATCACTCCTCACGACCCCTTGTATTCCTGGCGTTTCCAATGCCACGAGGAAATACTGGAAGAGCTAAACCAATCAGACTCTCCCTGGGATGCGCTACATCACCGCGCACTATTCTCTCCGTAGGAATCCCCCATGCCTCCTAACCAAAACCCCATTTACACAATCGAAACCAAATATTTTATCCCATCAGGGCCTATCAATTGGTTCAACAATCCCATTCCTGCCCCTGATGCTTTTAAAGAAGGTAATATGGCCAACATTTCCCCCACCATCAAAATCGACATTTCCATTAAAAATGGCATCGTCGAAGAAATCATCATTGGAGCTTCTTGCACTCCTCAGGAAATCATCGCATATAAATCCCTCTTCCAGGAATATAGGGATATTTTTGCTTGGTCATACACGAAAATGCCTGGACTCGATCCCTCTATTGTCGAACATCGCATCGAAACCTAGCCCGACATCACACCAATTCACCAAAAACAATGACCGCTACACCCATCCAAAGCTGCGACTATCAAAGCTGAAATTGACAAATTACACGCTGTCGGGTTTATTTACCCCATCGCTTATACCTCATGGGTTTCCAACCCTGTACCCGTCGATAAAAAATAGGGCACTATCTGCGTTTTCACATACTTTCGTGATTTCAATAACGCATGTCCCAAAGACAACTTCCCAACGCCTTTCATTGATCAAATTATCGACGACTGTGCCAGCCACAAGGCTCTCTCCTTTATGGACGGATTCTCTGGCTATAACCAAATTCAAATCCACCCAACCGATCAGTATAAAACTGCATTCACTACCCCGTGGGGTACTTTCGCATATCGTGTCATGCCTTTCAGCTTAAAAAATGCTGATGCAACCTTCTAGCGGGTGATGACATACATATTTCACGATCTGGCTAATATCATCCTCGCCTACTTGGACGACCTCATAGCTCGATCCAAGAAATGCACCCAGCATCTCGATGATTTACGAACCATCTTTCAACAGTGTCATCAGTATAACATCCGCTTGAATCCTCTCAAGTGTGTGTTCTGTGTCACCACAGGGCACCTCCTTGGTTTTATTGTTTCCCAAAGTAGTATTACCATGGACCCCCTCAAAGTCCAAGCTATCACCGAAATTCCACCTCCCCAAAATTTACGGCAACTTCAGAGTCTTCAGGGAAAAGCTAACTTTATTAGATTCTTTGTCCTGGATTACGCCATATGCGCACACATTTTCCTCTGCTTACTACGTCACAACATCCCTTTTCACTGGGACGACCATGCCCAATAGTCATTTGATGATCTTAAAGCAGCACTTTCAAACGCACCTTTAATTAGTGCACCTGACTATAATCACGACTACATCCTCTACGTATCAGCATCAGCTGTATCAGTAGTCGACGTACTTGTCCAACTCGGAGATGACAATCATGAACACATCATTTATTACGTTAGTAAGAACCTCTCAGGACCACCCTTGAAGTATAAACACAAAGAGAAACTTTCTCTTGCAGTTGTCCTCGCAGTCTAGAAACTGCGCCATTACATTCTACTTCGCACCACAAAGGTCATTGTAGATTCCAACCCTATGCATTACTTTCTCAGCTGCCATCAAGATAATGGAAAATTCGCTCGATGGATCATTATCGTTCAGAAGTACGACCTCGAGTTATCAACACCTAAGAGGAATAAGGCCCTCGTTCTCGCCGAACTTGTCACGGCCCTCCCCTCTGACACCACCGGCGCCCCTGTCAACACCGACTTTCCAGACGAACATCTCTTTTACATTAATTCGGATGATCCTTGGTACGGTGACCTCCTCGTCTACCTCCGAACTCAAAATTTTGGTAACCACCTTTCACAATATGACCGTTGACATATTCGCCATCAGGCCCCCCGCTACCTTCTCATCGGAGACATCCGACGAGGCGTTGACACCATTCTTCGTCGATGCCTGACTATCGACGAGGCCGACAGAGTCTTAAATGACTGCCACAGTGGTGCATGTGGGGGCTATATTTTAGGTATATCCACTTCTCAAAATATTATCCGAGCTAGTTACTTTTGGCCTACCTTGTTTCATGATTGCATTCATGTCGTGAAACGATGTGATCAATGTCAGCTCTATGCCAACAAAGCTCGAGCTCCCCCCGCTCTTCTTCACCCTGTCATTATTGTCGACCCTTTTTGTAAATGGGGCATCGACTTCATGACTTGTAATCCCCAATCTAGCAATGGCCACAAATATATCGTTTTCGTCGTTGATTACTTCACCAAATGGGTCGAAGCTATGCCCACTTTCAACAACACCGTTGACACTGCAGTGCATTTTTTCTTTAACCACGTCATATCGCGCTTTGGAGTACCCCTCCAACTCATTTCGAATCATGGAAAACACTTCGAGAACGAGATCTTCGTCGAACTCTCATCTCAGTTAGGCTTCTCTCACGAGTTTGCTTCACCATATTACCCTCAGTCTAACGGATAGGTCGATGCAGTTAACAAAGTCCTCAAAACCATGTTACAGCGCACAGTTAATAAACATAAAACCAATTGGCATCATATGTTATTTTCTGTGCTATGGGCTTATCGAACGGTTGTGAAGACCGCTACCGGTTTCACATCGTTCCATTTAGTCCATGGGGTCGAGGCAACTCTTCCCATCGAGTGCGAAATTCCCACCTTACGCACCGCAATTGAGCTATTACCTGACGTTTCTCCAATGGAGCAGTGCTTGCTGAACTTGGAGTCTCTGGATGAAGATCGCTGATCTTCCTTACAGAACAACGAGGCAGCTAAAAAATGATCCAAGGCTACCTTTGATCACCATGTCAACCTTTGATCATTCTGCAAAGGCGACCTCGTCCTGTCTTATGATATTGCTCATGATACCTTTGGCCACGGAAAATTCGAATCACTTTGGCATGGCCCTTACATTATCCAACATTGCCTCACCAAAGGTGCATACATCTTGGCCTCCCCCGAAGGCCTCTCTCTCAAGGAACCCGTCAATGGGTTGTATCTCAAGAAATTTTATGCTTAAAAGTAGTCATTCTACTTTAGGTTATTTCTTTTTCCATCATTTTTAATCTTTTTTATCCTCCCCTCTCGTCTAAACTATCATTTGTGCTCTTGACATATGCCTCAACCATCAGCCTACCACATCGGCTACGCTGATGGCGCCAGTCGTTGGACACAAAATCTCGCTTCGACCGCTTGGGCTCTCTACACCCCCTCACATGAAATACTCCATTTGAGCGGCATATGTTTGGGTTCAGTGACCAACAACCAAGTTGAATATACTACTGTCATAGGCCTCTTGGCCGATGCTCAGCATCATGATATTCATCACCTAAGCATCTTCCTCGACTCTCAACTAGTCGTTCTCCAGCTCAACAATGTGTACCGTGTACGCGATCTGTGCCTCTTTCGCAAATACCTGTAGGTTAGGTTGTTATCTCGACATTTTGATTCCATTACATTTACACATATTCCAAGACAATTGAATCAAATAACAGATCACATAGCTAACATGGTGTTAGATTGGCATATATCACATCAAGCTACACATACATAAACATATCACAAAACCTGTCATAGAATATATATAGAATGGACGTAATCAACTCATCAGCAAAAACATGTAGACAACATATGGATCTCAAATATTTATACTCATGTATATATAAAATCCCATCAGGCCATCTGAATGTTTACATACAAAAATACATGTATCCGCAGGCCAATGCAGCATCTTGGTACAAAAATGGGCTCACCAGCCTATATACAACAAAAATATATATATACATCATACACCACTCATGGTGCCTCTATCGCGCCACCACCTGCTCCTCCCTCAGGTGGTGGCGACCCACCACCACCTGCCCCAGGCGGTGATGGTCCACCCCCTACAAGACCCTCCTGCCCTGGCGGCAGGCGTCCACTCGTCATAGTAGCAACCACTGTTTCTCATCGCACTATGGACCGCCATGGTGGCAGTACCCCCACATACTGCTCCAGGAAACTCTCATCCTAGATGCGTGACCACATGCCCTCAGGCACATCCTATAAAACAGTCTCCAGACAATAGTGGATATCATCAAAATCCACTCCAGTCGCCACCAGAGGAGCGTGTGATGGCCCCGCACTAGGTTCATCAAACCGGTGCCTCCTCACTGCCCTCTCTGGCTCAGCTGGTCACCCCGCGACATCCTCCCACTAACGTCTCTCTCCCCGCGGCAGTCTCTCCGACTCCTGACGAGTCGGTGCTCTCTGCAACTCTACCTCGCGTCCGCGAGGTGCCACATCTGCACATACAAACAAACAACAGATAGTATCAGCATCTATATCATAAACATATGGATGGATATCTCAAAAAATACGCAAACATACATATATACATCATCAATCAACATACCTCGATGATCAAAAACCTCCCCAAGAGGTAGCACCATATCCGGATCATCCTGGAAGTCCACCCCGGCATAGGGGTACCGCAAAATAACCTGCGACATCTGCCACCATACCTATGCGGCCTCTGCTGAAAAGAAGTGACCCCCTTCACCACCACCATGGCGAAGCAATACAGTTGACCACCGCCTCAACCATGGATCTCACGCCCCAGGCACACTCAATAGAATCATCGAGCACAACATCGGCACCCTCTCTAGAAACCAGGCCACTAGGATGGACCCGAAAGTAAACTCCCCTGCATCAGTAGACTGACAGTGGTCCAACTACACCACCATCCTCGCATGCAGCGTCAGCCCCCAAGCGAAATGCTTGCCGGCCAACACTCTCTCCAGCACCAGAAGTTGGCCACCACTAATCTGCTAGGTCATCAGTGACCCATATACCCGCACAATCATTGTTTCTATACAGCGATGCACCAGGGAATCTATCGCCGATATACTCACCACCGTCCCGGACATAAAGTTCTGACCTGAACAAATTCTTTGGCCAATATCGACGAGCAAAGTACCCCTAGGCAACACCGGCTCCGTTGGTAGGGGCGTTCCCCGAAAGGGGAGCCCAGTCAAGAAATATACATCCTCCACCGCAGTGAAGGGGATATGCTCTCCTCGCACAAGGAAGCAGTGCAACTTCGGACTCCACATCTGGATCAGGAACTGTAACAGATACTCATGTGCCCATATCAACGGGCACTCAAATAACTTTAGCAACCCACAGGTTTCCAAAATCACATGCACACCGGGCTCCTCAATGGCCACGGCGTCTCGCAACTGAGCCCAGTCTCTCTCTCACCACCCCACTGCCATCGTCACCACCATCCACCTGCAGAAAACACAGAGCCCTATATCAGCTCAAGCAACCATCCACGGCATCAAAAAGACTTGTTTTTATACACCCCAACCTTGCCTCCTAGGCGCAGTTTTGTTACCCACAGGCGCGCACACATGCGCGCCTGTTCACTACACAAGTGCGCACACATGCGCTTCTGTTCACTGCACAAGTGCACATCAATGTGCACCTATTTGTTTCACAGGCATGCCCCTATGCGCGCCTGTTCACCATTCAGGCGCGCAGAGGTGCGCGCCTATTCAACCCACAAACGCGCACTGGTGCGCGCCTGTTCAACTCATAGGTGCGCCCTTCGAGCCCGCCTTAAACTCTCTCTACCGTGCCCCCATGCACGTATATCCGGTGTACAGGCGCACACATATGCGCGCCTATCACCGGATCACCCATGCATGTGGGGCCCATATCCCCTAAATGTCTCTGTAAGGCCCCCCATACAGCCCCTACCCAAAAAATGAAATCCTATTTCTATGCAGGATGATCAGACTACTAACCTGATACTCGCTAATCACCACTCGGATGCCTCAGCCTCCTCGAATCTCCAAATCTCCTCTGAAAACTGCTCGTCCAGTCACTATTGCAGCAAGTACAAATGAGGTGGCAATGTGGGCCCTACAGCTATATATAGGCCTTTTGCCAAACTTCCACTCACCATTCCGGGAGCCCACGGTGTCCATTTTTCAATCCGTCTTCAGCCACGAGATCAGCATCCCGTCACCTACATCACAGCAGTCCCTGGGTCTCTTTTCATCCTGTACCCCCGTGGCACCTTTTTTCATACCATGGTCAGGTATGCATGTGCATAGTCACACTTATCAAATACATGCTCATATCCTTGATTCTCTTCAGATATTGTTCACTTTGGGTATTTGGTTTTCATGTGTGCAGGTACTTGATCATCATCCATCGACACAACCCCTTCAGGTATATACTCATCACTGGCATGTGGTCTTTCCCGTTGTATCGCATTTACATTTCCAGTCACACCCTCTGATATTGGCCTCTAGGATTCCCATTCCCGACTCTGCAGTACCCACGCCTCCATTTGCATCTTTGGTACTGTTACCCGGTAGCATTCTTACCCACATGAGTTGTCCCATTCATAGCACCTTTTGCCACTTTTTGGCACTCATGTTGTTTTTCCTTACCTTTTAGGGATGGGAGTTCCGATAGTCTTTCATCATGTCGTGAATCAGCCACATACTCTTTCTCCTCATTTTGCTAGCTTTCCCACACGGACTCCCAGATTATCTCTTTACGGTTCTATTTTTTACCTGCACCTCCGCAGTATCATGAACCCTCCATTTCATGCACAATCAGTTTGCCCATCTGCGAACCTACCTTCATTTCACCTACCTCATACAGACACTCACCAATTCCCCCCCCCCCTTCATCAGTTTTCCAAGCAAATTATTCCCTACATGGGCCACCCATATCGCACTTGGCCACCCGTTTTTGTATTTGTACATTTCTCCCCAATTATTCTCTATTTATTGTACAAACGCCTTTATTTCCATTCATTACATTATCTTTTTTTCGTCACCTTTGATGACCTGCTTCCCTCCTTTTGGCCACACGCAACCCATGTCACCCTTGGTTGGAGCATTACTTATCATCTATCCTTGCCAGCATCGTCCATATCTTCAGAGTACACCACAGGTCACTTACCTCTACCCTCTTAATTTTTTCACCTTGTCTCGCCTCTGGCACAACTTATCACCGATTTTTTCGTCCCCCTGACACTCGACCTCGTTACACGATTGCGGCCACTGTTTATCTCATACATCCTCCAACCAAGGGCAATCTTGAGTCCTCCCACTTCTTGGCTTCTTCCATGCACCTCTCCCACTTCCTCACCTCAGTAGATTTCCCAAAGCCCTTTTCTTATGGGAGTCGCGTTCCCCTTTTGTCGACATCAGCACAATTTTCCAGAAGGGTGATAGTATCTTGATTCTCATTATCCATTCAACGAGAGATCTCGGACGGCACAGGGTGAAACACCATTGCTCCCTACTGTTGTTGACCCCCATAACATTTGATGCCAACACTTTCTCATGTTACTGTGGGTCTTCCTTTGCGACTATTGCAGTTATTTCTCTCATTTGTTGAAGACCTTTGAACTAGGCTGGGCTATCAATGCCCACATGATCGCTGCTACTATTTACCACAATCATTGCCTACTATTCAGAGTATGTTCACTTGTAGAATTATCTTTTGCCTTTATCAGAACCGCCCCCAAGGGTGCTGCAGTTGTCTACACCAACACTTCAGTCATATTTTTCAGAGTTACATGACATGAGCATGGGGCATGCTCACCTCGTTTGTACACAGTTTTCTATTTTGCGCACCTCATAGAAGGTCGGGTCCTACCAGTTCCTTTTTCCCTCCAACGGATAGCTCTAGGAAATTACACTATTACTCTCTCTTACAACAACATTCTCAGTAGAAGAAACATTGATGGATTTCGGCTATATGTATGCTCCTAACCTCATCCATCAGGGGGCATCTGTTATCACTGAAATTTTGTCCGCACATGGTTACAAGAACTCAGCATAGTCAACCAGTAATGAAGTCATTCATGAACCTGAATTAATACCACAGCATTCAAAAAGGTCAAAAAACTATACAAAGTAGTGAAAAATTGAAGAGCGCTTTGCAGACACTGGGCATGCACGCGCATGCATGGAACAGGAACGTAGAAATTGTGCATATGCGCACGATGCGCGATTGTTAGCGCAAAAAGCCACGCACCTGCTAAACGGTGCATTTATGAAAGTGGTCGGCCTCCCAACCACTTATTGTTCATCTCCCAAGCCGATTTGACCCTCAAATCTGGGCTGGATCTGACCGGTGGGCTGGTCAAAGACCTAATAATTCCCTAAATGGCCTCTTTTCACACTACAAAGCAGTTACACAATAACCCAATGCAATGCTATAAAAAGCCATGAATTCACCTCATTTTGTCAAGGAATTAAAAGTAATGTTATGTTGCCTATATTGTTTTAAGGACTCCATCCTTGACAAGAGCACATTGGCACCATTACATTGAGCAATCCATCTCACCATTGAGTGGATTTGTAAAGAGTTCTTTCATCACCATTTTCCATTTTCTTTGTTGTAAGAAGAGCTAGCTAGTGAGGGTCCAAGAACCTTCCCTTGGATGAAGAAGGGACTCATAGTCCCCTTTCTTCTTGGTGTTTTTTTTTCATCAATAGATCAGCCTCAAACATTGGTGACACGGGTCTTTTTGTTCTTGTTATTTCTATGTCCCTATGCTCATGATTTTAATTTTTATTGCATCTATTAGTCTAATTCTTAGTTATAGTTTTTGTTTTCTTTCTCTAACTCTTTTCTCTATAGTTTTCCTGCTCAGCAGACCCAACTGAGCTTGCAAGCACCTCTTATTTTCTCACCAAGGTGACGAAAGAGGTGCAACAACTGATATGAATAATAACTAACCATGTCCTTTTAACACTTTTTGTTATTGTAGTGGATGCCCCTATAGTGCATCAGCATCCACTTCGTGCTACTAGTAGTACAATGCTTGAGATGACCCATCGCCTTCCAGTAGAAGAAGAGGAACCAATAGCTAAAGGTCGAGATCAAGACGAATGTGATGATTATTTACTTGTGAATTTTATCAGAAAGAAGAAAATGAAAAAGAAGTGACTATACATATTTTCAAGACAAATTTTATTAATATAAATTATTAAATGTACAATTTTTTGTTTTTATAGTTGTGTGTGAACATTATATGTTTTGTATGCATGTACCTTTAGTTGATGATTAAAATCACAACGATGAATTCCACCCGCAAAAGATTTCCAAAGCATTATTATTTAATTATGATAATAATATAATACTAGTAGGTGGGACCCCCTTGTAGACTAGAGGCGCAAGGATAAACATATATTTTGTTGCTATTATGATGTTGCCTACAGAGTCCTACATTTTCAATGATGTAGTCTTGGTTTCATTTGGCATAATAATGAGTGGTTAATGCATTATTGTTGAATGTGGTTGGCAATCACTTACAACACAGAACAGTTTCCATGAGTATGAGGACCATGTTGTTTACAGGTGCTATGTTATAACATTGTTACTAATTCATATATTGATTACTTATCCACATATATGCAAGGGATAATTAAATGGGAGCTAGCTCAAACAAACTAGAAGAAACTATGGAAAATTTCTTAAGCTATGGTAAAAAAAAGCTACATGTAAACTTCAAATAGAGCTATGGCAAAAGAATTATGTATATACCTTGTGAAAATGGACGACCTAGCAATTATATTATGTGTTTGGTTAAAGGACTATGCAAATTTTATTAAAGTCGAATGGAGGCACATATAGCAATGTTGATATGTGATTATTGTTTGGAGTTATGGCAAAGGTTAACATATGAAATATCTCGGTTGGCGCACTATGCAATAAATATGGTCTCATATCTTACAATGGATTGGCATTGATTATACATTGGTTATATCTTTTATTTAATGGTGGATGTTATGTTTATTGGGTTGTATCATACATGAAATTAAATGGGGCCAGGTGAGGAAGTGGAGTGCATTTACTGCACGTCACTCCAAACCTCCTTATCGCTCATCACCCTAACATTGTTGCATTTTTGTTATGTTGGTTGTGAAGCTCTATGTTTTCAGGATTGGCAAAGGAAAACTCGACCGGTTCACCATTTGAAACGATTTTCTCACAGCTATGGCTCTGAAATTTCCATCCATGATGGACTCTCTGTTTTATGAATCAAATGGTGGCTCAATGATGCATGTATTATGTGTGTTCTTGAAATTTTTGACTGTGTGTAAATATGGTGTTATGGATATCTGTGATGACTGTAAAATGTTGGTGATTGTAAGAAGAGAAATGGGTATTATTAAGTTTGTGCATTGGTTATTTGCTCAGTCAGTGTGGTTTTTATGATGGGTCTCTGTGGAATAATAATGACATTGGTGCAATAATACTTTGAGTTTAATGGTTGAGGGTTTTTATTCACTATTTAGTGTATCAGTGTATGTCAACTTGTTTCCCTCTTGGTCGTTGTTGTAATATTTATCCCGTTGCAGAGAAACTATCAACATTTGGTGTGTTCTTTTATTTAAACCCCGAGCTTGGTGGATGGCATGTTTCTTACTTTCTTTTCACTGAAGGCTTTCCAAAGGTCCAGTCTTCATTGGTCCTGAATGTTAGTACAGGCATGTGAATGTATCAAATTGATATGAATCGTTTTCTGGTTTTTTTTTCCACAAAGAGCCTCCACGACCGTCCCTCTCATCTTTGCTATAATGATGATTGTATGTTGTGAAGCATCATTGTTGTTGTTGTCAAAAATTTTGACCTCATGGGTGTTGGAAAGAGTGATTATCCCTCTGTGGCTTCGAGTACCCTCCACTGTTTAAGTTAACCCTCGTTCCACTCTGCAAAGTGTTAGAGGCACATGTGTGCAACTGGGTTTTTTTACTCGAATTACCTTTTCTCTCCTCGAGCATTCACTTATGATTATTTCAAAGGTTTGAAAGTATAAGACGAAAGATTTTATTTTTAGAAGAACGTGGCTCTATGTTTCAAGATTACAGTGTGGTATGTGTTTGATTAATTGAAGGAAAATGGATATGAGGATATGGAATACCGTCATCTCTATGTGTTTTTGTTTAAAAGGAAAAATAGGATTTCGTTGCCTCTCTGCATTTAATTTTTAAAGAGCCCGACTTGGACTCTGAATTGTCTATACCTCTTCAGGCACCTTCTGGGTTTTGTCAAGTATTGGGTTATCAGTTTAATGATTGAGGAATTTTAAAAGACATGTGCTCTCTCGTTCATGAACCCATCTTCTTATTCAAGTATCTGTCTGGTCCTTCTGTGATGAATTTGTTTGGACAAATAATAAAGAAAATGAGTGGTTGCCTACAATCTAGAGTTGTATTTATATTCATTTATGGTCTCGATAACTGTGTTTAATTCATCATGATCTTGATTTCATAAGAAGACACTCGTGTGAGTTTTACCAAGCTAGATCAGGGTTATGGCAAGTTAAAAGCGGTGCTTGTGTTTCAATACCACTATGTTCTCTTCATACATGATATAGTTATGTGGCTCATTCCCCTTAAAAGGAAATCTATATATATTATTTCACACAGAGAGTAAACTCGAGGTTCCATTTTTGGGAGATTGAATGTTGTTGTCATTTTCAGATTGTGTCAATGATATGATTGAAGACCTATGTAAGATTGGGCATGATTTTAAGTTTGTCCGTGTTTTTTTTTTAAAGGCACTTGTGTATACTAAATCGGTCCCGATTGTTGGTTAGAGAACAATGACTCTTGATTTTTTATCATGGTGAATTATTGATTATCAGGGATGAATGTTGGGCATATTATAACAAGAATTGTTGTGCGTGTTTGTTTATTTTAAAAGGAAGAAATTAGCGTTATAATATACAGTATTGTTGAATGGAAAAAGTTTACATAAGTTATAAATGCACAGACTGCTATAGATATATGAATTCTGGGAAATGTAATTATTATTGAGACAACAAGTAATTTGATGAAATTGAGAAACAGTGAATGTTTTGGTCTTGAGGTGGATGCTTTTTGGATTAAAATTTGAACAGAATTATGATAATTCATTGAGTTAATTTATTTTATGAACAATATCCATCTAATTCCCTATCATTTTCTCACTTTTTTGCTCATTAAAAATCTCCTCACGATCCCAGATTCATTTTGCACGCAAAATTAAATTAAAGCTTTGTATTATAGCGATCAAGAAATAACACAGAGATAGATCGCAGTTGATATGTTTTGGTTATTGTTACACAATCAATTGTTTAAAGAATTGTTGAGAAGCAATCGTGTTCCTACTCCCTTTCATTTTCTCACTTTTTCACTTAATACAATCCCCTCAGATATCCCAAAACCCTAATTCATCCCCTTCTCATTAACAATTGTTAAATGATTTTATGGATTGGATTGCATGTGTCCGATGTGATTGTTGAGCCAAACTTTGTTTCATATTAAGAGAATGTCATGTATGGTCTGTTTAAGAAGCTATTTGCTAATAATTGTTGCATATAGGATGAGCTTCTTCAGTAGAGGAATTCATGGCCAAAATAATAGGGGCAGAGGAAATTGGAACAGAGGGCCTAGAAGGCCCATATTCTCAACACATTTCGGTGCAGATTCTCCAGATTTAAACCAGCTCTTTCAAGATGGATTTTTCAATTGGATTGGACAAGGGGTAGTCCAAACTAGACCATAGAGGCCTCTCTTCCAGCCCTGGTATGTCCCTGGTATCCCTATGCCCCCTCATGTTTCCTTGCAACCTGAAGTTCCCAAAAATGATGGATGGCAGGAGATTGTTCACCCAACAGTCTCCCAACATTGTGGCTAGCCAAATTTGTCTCTACCTGCTCCTCCTCCACCTGTTAACCCAAATGTCCAGATTTCCCCTACACACTCACCAGTACAGTCCTACCATGTCAGAAAAAGACTCAAAATAGAAGCCCACCACATGCATGACAAAAGAAAAATTGTTGTTGCCCCCTCCTCTCCCTCAAGTGATTCAACCAAATCCGTATCATCTTGTATGCACTTGAGAGATGATTTTTCCAATGTCATCAGTGAGGTCAAGCCTCAAGGATCTACACAACCTAAGGTCAATTCAGGGAAGTCAAAAGGGGATAGCAACAACAAAGGAAAAATTGCCTCTCAAAGTGGAAAATATGGTTTTTTATTATGTTTTATTATTGTTTTATTAAGGACAGTAGATTGTTGAAGGTTTTGGACAACAAACTATTTTTGGATATTTTGGATACAATTTGAAATATTATTGATATTTAATTTTCAAATTATGATAATGATTATGGGATCCACAGGGAGGGATGTGTTTGATTGATTGACTAGTTATGTTTATTTTTGTTAATAAATTAAAGGGAGTCACAAGGGGTCCCACCTACTAGTTATTATTTATTAAAAGACCCTTATTATTATATTAATTATTCCCTAAACTAAAATTTAGTTGAGTTTTAGTTAACTTAACTAAATGAGGTAGTTGAACTACTTCAACTAACTTGGAATGCATAAAATCCAAATGAAAATGAAGAACAAGGGGAGAATAGAAGAAGAAAGCATACTAAGGTTTGCTCTTGAGTTTTATTGAGGTAGTTCAGTTTTCATTCATTCTTCAATTCATTAAAATCCTAATTATGTTTTATGACAGTAGGGTCCTATTGTAGATGGCAAGGTTCAAGGCTGAACCATATCACTCAGATGTTCGTTTCAGAGGTGTTGATCTATCTTTGATAGTCTGTGTAGAATTTTTTGTTTATGAATTAGATTTCATGACTGATAAAGGATATTGTGTAGAGTCAAGTGGGTAGCAGTCTGTGGCAAGCTGATCCAGATTTTAAAGTTCAACTTTTTCTTCTTGTCAGAGTCATTTTGTATGGTTTTCATCGGGTATATCTAAGTTTGACTTTTGTTCAAAATCCCTCAGGGTTTTTGTAAAGAGAACGACTCTTTTGATTTCTTGGAATGAAATAAGCAATTTATATTCTATCTCATCTTTGTTAATATTTGACTTGGTATTTTTTATTTTGTCTCCACATTTACTTTTGCAATCTATTATATTTAGAAAATTGTATAAAAATGTTGAATTTTGTAGTAATGTTTTATTTTAAAAAATTATCCTAAGCCCTTATAACTAATACTTGTGGGTTGGGAAACAATTTTTGAGGCTATAAATGTAGGGTAATATTCTTGGCTATCTTGTCTTAGCCAAGAAAGATTCAAAAATGCTTGAGTAAGATAAATTCATATCTTTTCCTCAACATTTATTTGGTGACGATATTGGGGAGATCTTCCATATCTCTCTGGTTGATTGTATACTTGCTTTCGTTGAATATATTTATATTTCTGATATCTTTTATTTGACTGTTTCATTTCTTCATGACTGTACATGTTGCAAGAAAACCCAATATTGAGCATGGTCTTAAAGATCAGACCAACATTGCTTTAACCTTGTTTAATACCATCTTAGAGACTGCTAATACCCTGGTTGAGATTGAAAGCTCATGGGCAGCTATTGAACAAAACATAAGTGTCTGAGAACGTTGGGAAGCTAGGCAAAGACAGCCTAGGAATCATCCATAGCTTTCTTTTTCCTACAACTTTGATCTTCTTTTCATGTCCTTAGACCCTCGCATCTCTAGGAGAAGAAGAGGTTTATCATCGAAAATTAATCCTATTGATGAAATAT
Organism: Picea glauca; assembly: GCA_000966675.3. NCBI lineage: Eukaryota > Viridiplantae > Streptophyta > Pinopsida > Pinales > Pinaceae > Picea > Picea glauca. The sequence goes on from JZKD02S2165620.1 coordinate 225,991, forward strand.
GAAGAAGAAACATTGTTTTGTCAACCCAGCAAAGTACTCTAAGGAGAACTTTGTCTAATTCAGCCAGTTCGTCTTTCTCTCCCTTACCTATCGTTCACAAGATGGCATCTAATGGTGGCTCTAGTGGAACTGGAGGTGCTTCTTCATCTCAACCTTCAGCCTCGTTAGTGATTGGTAGCTTATATAGTCACCAAGTCCCTATCCAATCTACTACCAACCCCGCCAAAGTCATTAAAAAGTATGGGCTTTTTCATTTTGAAGAATATGCTACAACCACTATGTGGCATGTTTCCCCTCCTCTTAACCTGGCACCTCCTACTCTCCCACTTCCTAAATTCAAAGAGAATCTCCCTAGGTTTTCAGGGAATAACATGGTCGCTACGAATGAACACTTGGTGGCATTTTCTAATTCCTGTCACAACATAGGAGCCAATGACAACGACACGTGTATGGGCTTATTTGTAAATTCCCTTGAAGGGAAGGTTGTCACCGATTTCTTTGACCTTCCTCCTAAGATTCTTGCTACTTGGGAGGATTTAGTCTATTGGTTCAAATATACCTATGGGAAATCCAAAATCCCAGTCGAGCAGTTACGGGAGTACAATAACATTGCTTATAAGGATGGTGAAACTATCAAGTCCTTCAACTTGCATTTCACCAAATTATACAACCGAATCTCGAAACTCATTCACCCTCAGAACCAAGCCGATTTCATGCATTATTATAATGCATTACCTTCCCCCTACCATCATAGGCTTGAGAAAAAGGCCATTGATAACCTTGGTTTTGCTCTGCATACTTGTTTAGATGAAGAACAGCTTGAAAGAATAGGTCTTCCTAAGGGAGATTCATTTAAACAGACAGACATGTCTGCCCTCTTACAGCTTGTACAAGACATGAATAATTGAATGATAGAGTATGAGAGGAAAGGAAATTCCCCTTCACTTACCCCTGGGGCCTCATCTTCTTCTACACCCCCCTTTAGAAATCCTAATGAAAACAATTTCCAGCCTAAAGCAATCATGCCTCATATTTGGTGTAACTTTTGCGAGGAACACCATGAGGAAAGTACATGTGAAGTAAAGAAGAGTGCCAGAGATAAAATATTTGGTAAGAAACCTAAAACTACCATTGTTTTCCTAGACTTTGCAGAGCCATAGGATGTCATGATCATAAATACTAGGAATAAATCATATGCTCCAAAAGGAAAATATGATCCTCCTCGCACTTCTTCTAGCCCAAGATCATCTTCACCAGCTACTATTGTTCAAGTTTATAAGGCTCTTGAAATTTAAGGAAATACCTCCCTTCTTCCCTCTTCCAAATATAACATTATAAATCAGTTGGCCAACATTAAAGCAAATGCTACCCTCCTAGACATGGTTGTCGTCCCTGAGCAACAGAAGCATCTGAAAAATTTCATGGAAGGAAAATATTCCATTGTGGCCAACCTCTCTGAAGAGGTAGATGAAGAGGATTCATATATAAATAAAGTAGGTGTACATAAATTTAGACACCCTGTAAAAAACCCCTCGTTTTATATTTCTGTAAAGATTATGGACAAGATTGCTCATTGTTGTCTCATTGACGGCAATTCGGGCCCAAGTGTAATGTCAAAAATTATTATGGAAGAGCTAGGCTTGTCTTGTACAAATGAAAATGCAGAGGCATGCTCTCTTATAATAGTTTACAATAAACGGCCATAGGTGAAATCAAGGACGTGACCTTGGTTTTATGCGCACACCCTGAAATAAGGACAACCCTTAATATTCAGGTAATTGATATGCCAGTGAGTAATTACTCGATCATCTTAGGAAGAGATTGGAAAGATTTGATAGGTGGGTACCTCTCACTCGAAGGGACACACTTATTCATTCCTCGGAATGATAAAAACATCATAGTCCTAAGGGAGGGGAGAATTTCACCTTACATAGAAAGTGTCCCACAACCTAATGTGAATTATTGAGGAGGACCTAGGAGTGTAATTACATCTTTGCAAATGAGAACAACGCTACCTTGGAACAAATCGACTTAGAGGATGGGATGTGGCATATGCACTTTGATGGTTCATGCTCCAATGAAGGAAATGGAGTTGGTATTATCTTGTACTCTCTTGTGGCTAAAATTCATAACTTTTCCTATAGGTTAGAGTTTGCTTGCACAAACAATGTCACTAAATTTGCAGTGTTATTACTTGGCATTGAAAATGATTATAATCTAGGTTGTTGTCACCTTACAGTTTTTGGGGATTCTGAACTTGTTGTAAACCTTGTACGTAAGATATACTATCCTAGCAACAAGTTAATGAAACGTTACACCCAAACTGTTTGGGCACTTATCTTGAACTTACTATATTTCAACATTACTCATGTTAAAAGGGAGTTGAACTCAATGGTTGACAGGTTAGCAGTTTTTGCAACCTCTCCTACTCGGAAACTTCTACCACAAAGACCCAATTGTACCTTTCACTCTTTGTATCATCTGCAAATCCCTGACAATGTAGAGTCATGGCAGGTCTTCCCTAGTGATGAGAGAATTTTTTCTTTCATCTAAAATGAACCTTATAAGTCTAAGAAAATTATATCAATGGAAGATAACAAAATTCCTAAAGGCTTGACTCCTCTAGAAAGTTTGTTTTCATTGAGTGATGTAGGAAACAAAGAAAAACATAAATAAGATGAGTCGAAAAGGAAAGTGGGTGAAACCATTTCCTTGAACATTGGAACACCCAAGTCTCCAAAGAATGTTAAAATAGGTGTCCAATGTTCTGATGAAGAAAAATTGAAGTTTGTTAAACTGCTTGGTGAATTTCAAGATGTTTTTGCCTTGTCTTATAAGGATATTTGTGGTTTTGATCCTGCTCTTATACAACATGTCGGTCCTATCAAGGAGGGCATAAAACTAGTTAGGCAAAAACAAAGACCCATTAGCCCTGTGTTGGAAGAAACTATTCGAAAGGAGTTGGAAAAACGCCTAAAGGATGGGATCATTTTCTCGGTTAAGTATTCTGAGTGAATTTCTAATTTGGTTCCCATTCGAAAAACAACTAGTCAAATCAGATTATGCATGGATTTTTCGTGCATTGAATAGGGCTAGTATAAAATATCACTTTCCTCTCCCTAATATGGAAACTATTTTGCAACAAGTTGCAGTGTCACAGATGATGTCCTTACTTGACAGTTTTTTTTGGTTACAATCAAATCAAGGTAAAAAGGACAAATAAATATATAACCACTTTTATTACTCGTTGGGGCACTTTTTCTTATGAATGTATGCCTTTTGGCTTATCTAATGCAGTTGCCACTTTCCAAAGAGCTATGCAAATAGCCTTTGATGATTTGATAGGAAACATTATTCAGATCTATCTTGATGACTTAATAGTGTATTCTAAAAACCAATCAAATCATTTTGGTCATCTTAAGAGGGTTCTCATGCAATGCAGGAAAATTGGCATTTCTCTAAATCCTTCTAAGTCTATTTTCAGCGTTACCAAGGGAAAGCTCCTTGGACACATTGTCTCTGATTCAGGAATAAGAATAGATCCTGAAAGGATTGTTGCTATCCTAAATTTTCCTAATCCTACTTCCAAGAAGGAGGTTCAAGCCTTTATGGGCGTTATCAACTTTGTTCGTAGGTTTGTTCCTTATTTTGTTGTAACTGTAAAACCAATTCATAATCTACTTAATCAAGATCATTCATTTTCTTGGACAGATTATGTCGAAAATTATTTTGTAGGGATCAAGAAAGAAATCAGTTCCGTACCGGTTTTGGCGAATCCATATTTTTAGAAAGAATTTATGATATATAATAATGCCATAGAGGAAGTAGTTTTTGCTATCCTCGTGCAATGTGATGACCAAGGTAATGAAAAATCAGTGGCTTACATGAGTCGAAGTTTTTCGGATGATGAATTTAAATATTATTTTATTGAAAAACATGCTTTCACTCTTGTTAAAGTTGTTGAGAAGTTTTGCCACTTCATCTTAGGTAATCACACGCTGGTAAAAGTCCCTTTACCTGCTGTCAATTTTTTGCTCTCGCAGACTTATCTTTCAAGGAAGCTTGCACATTGTCTTACCAAGATCCAAGAGCATGATTTAACTATTGTGACTTCTAACACCATCAAGGGACATGACTTATTCCTTCACTTATCTCAGCATGCTGAAATGAGTGAAGAAATTGATGAGCAGGATACCTCTCTATCAGCACAGTTTTACATTGACAATCAAATCCTTCCTATGTCTAAACATCCTTGGTATAAAGATTTAGTTTATTACTTGCAAAATCAAAGATGTCCAGATAACTTAGATACCCATCAAAGAAGAAGGCTTCATCTCGAATCTGCTAGATACGTCATTATAGGAGACTTCTTGTTTAAGAGATCTGTCGATGGTATGTTACTTCATTGTGTGAACAATGAGGAAGCACAGAAATTGTTACAAGAGCAATTTTTTTCCTACAGCACTAACGGTTCCCACTTAAAACACTATGTGGAACCAACTTAAAAGTTTTAACGTTGTGTGGAATGTTTTTTGTATTATATTAGTTTTAATTGCTTCGATTTTATAATTCAGTTTTTTTTCCCTGTCATTTCATTCTGCTTTTTTTAATTCTGTTGTTTCATTTATGCTGTGTCATTTCTTGCAATTTTGTTTTTTTTTACTTCTTTTCTTGTCAAAATAAAATGTTGGATTAGTTTTTCCACAGCAACACTACTCTTCAAAGTATTGTTAATCAATAACAATCGAGTTACACAGTTGTCATAATGTTCTCCTTGAAAGCATCATTGAAATTGTTATCTGCTTCCACTGTTGTTTTAGAAGATAGTTGGTTTCATCCCTATTATGCTTTCCTTTCTTCCATCCATTCGAGATTCAAAAGAGCAGTTCAGAAAAAATTTCTCCTTGAAGTCAAGAACACTTTTTTAGTTGAATGATTATGCTTATAGGGATAAACCCCTCATACTTAACACTTACCATAAGTTATTCCCAAATTCCCGGTCATTTTCCCCTTAAATCCGCCCACTTCCCCCTGTCGCATAATCCTTTTGATGTATATCTTCTTGATCTGAAGTTACTGGTCTACAAAACTAGACATTCTGAGTTCTTAATCTCTTGGAAACAGATTTCCCTGTGGATTCGCTAGTTTGTTGACGATTAAAATCAAAACGATTAATTTCGCCTGCAAAGGATTGCTAAAGCACTATTATTTAATTATGATGATAATATAATGCTAGTATGTGGGACCCCCTTGTAGACTAGAGGCACAAGCACAGACATATATTTTTTTGTTGTTATGATGTTGCCTACAGAGTCCTACATTTTCGATGATGCAGTCTTGGTTTCATTTGGCATAATAATGAGTGGTTAATGCATTATTGTTGAATAAGGTTGGTAATCACTTGCAACATAGAACAGTTTCCATGGGTATGAGGACCATGTTGTTTACATGTGTTATGTTATAACCTTTGTTACTAATTCATATATTGATTACTTATCCACATATATGCAAGGGATAATTAAATGGGAGCTAGCTCAAACAAAATAGAAGAAACTATGGAAAAGTTCTTAAGCTATGGTAAAAAAAAACTACATGTAAACTTCAAATAGAGCTATGGCAAAAGGATTATGTATAGACCTTGTGACAATAGACGACCTAGATATTATATTATGTGTTTGGTTAAAGGACTATGCAAATTTTATTAAAGTCAAATGGAGGAACATATAGAAATGTTGATATGTGATTATTGTGTGGAGTTATGGCAAAGGTTAACGTATGAAATATCTCAGGTGGTGCACTATGCAATAGATATGGTCTCAGATATTACAATGGATTGGCATTGATTATACATTGGTTATATGGTTGATTTAATGGTGGATGTTATGTTTATTGGATTTTCTCTTACATGGAATTAAATGGGGCCATGTGAGGAAGCGACGTGAATTTATTGCACGTCACTCCAAACCTCCCTATCGCATGTCACCCTATCATTGTTGTATTGATTCTATGTTTCTTGTGAAGCTCCGTGTTTTCAGGATTGGCAAAGGAAAACTTGATCAGTTCACCATTTGAAATGATTTTCTCACAGGTATGGCTTTGAAATTCCCATCCATGATGGACTCTCTATTTTATGAACCAAATGGTGGCTTAGTGATGCATGGATTATGTGTGTTCTTAAGATTTTCGACTGTGTGTAAATATGGTGTTATGGCTCTCTGTGATGACTGTAAAATGTTGGTAATTGTAAGTAGAGAAATGGGTATTATTAAATTTGTGCATTCGTTATTTTCTCGGTCAGTGTGGTTTTTATGATGGGTCTCTGTGGAATAATAATGACAGTGGTGCAATAAGGCTCTGAGTTTGATGGTTGAGGGTTTTATTCACTGTTCAGTGTATCAGTGTATGTAAAATCATTTCCCTCTCGGTCATTGTTGTAATATGTATCCAGTTGCAGAGAAACTGTCAACAGATAGTTTGTTCTTTTGTTTAAACCTTGAGCTTGGTTGATGGCCCATTTCTTACTTTCTTTTCGATGAAGGATTTCCAAAGGTATAGTCTTGGTTGGTCCCGAATGTTAATACATGCCTGTGAATGTATCAAATTGATACGAATCGTGTCCTGGTTTTTTTTTCCACAAAGAGTCTCCATGATCGTCCTCTCATCTCTATTATAATGATGATTGTATGTTGTGAAGCATCATTGTTGTTGTTGTCAAAATTTTCAACCTTCTGGGTGTTGGAAAGAGTCATCTCCCTATGTGGCTTCGAGTACCCTCCATTATTTAAGTTGATTCTCGTTCCACTCTGCAAAGTGTTAGAGACACATGTGTGCAACTGGTTTGTTTTACTCGAATTACATTTTCTGTCCTCGGGCGTTCACTTATGATTATGTGAAAGACTTGAAAGTATAAGACGAAAGACTGTATTTTTAGAAGAACGTGGCTCTATGTTTCAATATTACAGTGTGGTATGTGGTTGATTAATTGATGGAAAATGGATATGAGGATATGGAAGATCGTCATGTCTCTATGTTTTTGTTTAAAATGACAAACAAGCTTTCATTGCCTCTCTGCATTTAATTTTTAAAGAGCCCAACTTGGACTTTGACTTGTCTATACCTCTTCAGGCACCTTCGAGGGCTTGTCAAGTATTGGGTTATCAGTTTAACGATTGAGTAATTTTAAAAGACATGTGTTCTCTCGTTTATAAACCCATCCTCTTAGTCGAGTCTTTGTCTGGTCCTTTTGTGATGAATTTGATTGAACAAATAAGAAATAAAATGAGTGGTTGCCTACAGTATAGAGTTGTCTTTCTATTTGTTTATGGTCTCGATAACTATGTGTAATTCATCATGATCTTGATTTCATAAGAATATACCTCTGTGAGTTTTACCAAGCTTGATCATGGTTTTGGCAAGTTAAAAGAGGTTTGTGTGTGTCAATACCACTATGTTTTCTTCATACATGATATAGTTACGTGGCTCATTCCCTTTAAAAGGAAATCCGTATATACTATTTCACACAAAGAGTAAGCTTGGGATTCCAGTTTTGGGGAGATTGATTGTTGTTTTCATTTTCAGATTATGTCGATGATATGATTGAAGACCTATGTAAGATTGGGCATGCTTTTAAGTTTGTCCATGTTTATTTTGAAAAGGCATATGCGTATACTAAATCGGGCTCGATTGTTGGTTAGAGAACAGTGACTCTTGATTGTTTATCATGGTGCATTATTGATTATGAGGGATAAATGTTGGGCATATTATAACAAGAATTGATGTGCATGTTTGTTTTTTTTTAAAGGAAGAAATCAGCATTATAATATACAGTATTGTTGAATGGAAAAAGTTTACATAAGTTGTAAATGCACAGACTGTTATACATAACGGAATTCTGGGAAATTTAAGTATTATTGAGACAACAAGCAGTTTGATGAAATTGAGAAACAATGAATGTTTTGGTCTTGAGGTGGATTCTTTTTGGATTAAAATTTGAACAGAGTTATGATAATTAATTAAGTTAATTTATTTTATGAACAGTATCCATCTAATTCCCTGTCATTTTATCACTTTTTAGCTCATTACAAATCCCCTCACGATCCCAAATTCACTTTTCATGCCCTGTTCTTTAAAATTAAATTAAAGCTCTATATTACAGCGATTAAGAAATAACACAAAGATAGATCACAGCTGATATGTTTTGGTTATTGTTGCACAGTCGATTGTTTAATGAATTGTTGAGAAGTAATCATGTTCTTACTTCCTTTAATTTTCTCACTTTTTCACTCAATACAATCCCCTTATATATCTCATAACCCTAATTCACCCCTTGCTCATTGACAATTATTAAATGATTTTATGGATTGGATTACATGGGTCTGATGTGATTGTTGAGCCAAACTTTGTTTCATATTAAGAGAATGTTGTGTATGGTATGTTTAAGAAGCTAGTTGATAATAATTGTTGTGTACAGGATGAGCTTCTTCAGCAGAGGAATTCATGGCTGAAATAATAGGGCCAGAGGAAATTGGAACAGAGGGCCTAGAAGGCCCAGATTCTCAATACATTTTGATGCAGATCCTCCAGAGTTAAACTAGCTCTTTCAAGATGGATTTTTCAATTGGATTGGATAAGGGGTAGTCTAACCTAGACCAAAGAGGCCTCCCTTCCAGCCCCAACATGTCCCTAGTATCCATGTGCCCCCTCATGTTTCCTTGAAACTTGAAGTTCTCGAAAATGATAGATGGCAGGAGATTTTTAACCCAACAGTCTCCAAACATCGTGGCTAGCCAAATTTGTCTCTACATTCTCCTCCTCCACCTATTAACCCAAATGTCCAGATTTCCCTTGCACACTCACTTGTACATTCCTCCCACACAAGCAAAAGACTCAAAACCAAAGCCCACCACATGCATGACAAAAGAAAAACTATTGTTGCCCCTCCTCTCCCTCAAGTGATTTAGCCAAATCTGTATCATAATGTATGCACTTGAGAGATGATTGTTCCCATGTAATAAGTGAGATCAAGCCTCGAGATTGTACACAGCCTAAGGCCAATTCAGGGAATTCAAAAGGGGATAGAAGAAACAAAGGAAAAATTATCTCGCAAAGTGGCAAATACAGTTTTTTATTATGTGTTATTATTGTTTTATTAAGGACAGTAGATTGTGGAAGGTTTTGGACAACAAACTATTTTTGGATATTTTGGATATTATATGTTTGGATATAATTTGAAATATCATTGATATTTAATTTTCAAATTATGAGAATGATTATGGGAGCCACAAGGAGGGATGGGTTTGATTGATTGACTAGTTATGTTTATTTTTGTTAAGAAATTAAAGGGAGTCACAAGGGGTCCCACCTACTAGTTATTATTTATTAAAAGACCCTTGTTATTATTATTATTATATTAATTCTTCCCCTAAACAAATAGTTAGTTGAGTTTTAGTTAACTTAACTAAATTAGGTAGTTGAACTACTTCAACTAATTTGGAATGCATAAAATCCAAATGAGAAGGAAGAACAAGGGGAGAGTAGAAGGAGAAAGCATACTAAGGTTTGTTCTTGAGTTTTATTGAGATAGTTCAATTTTCATTTATTCTTCAATTCATTAAAACCCTAATTCTCTTTTATGACAGTAGGTTCCTATTGCAAATAGCAAGGTTCAAGGTTGAACCATATCACTCAAATGTTTGTTTCAGAGGTGTTGATCTATCTTTGATAGTCTGTGTAGAATCACTTGTTTATGAATTAGATTTCATGACTGATAAAGAATATTTTGCAAAGTCAAGTTGGAAGCAGTCTATGGCAAGCTGATCTAGATTTTAAATTTCATCTTTTACTTCTTGTTAGAGTCCTTTTGTATGGTTTTCATCGGGGATATCTAAGTTTGACTTTGGTCCAAACTCCCTCAGGGTTTTTGTAAAGAGAACGACTCTTTTGATTTCTTGGAATGAAATAAGTGATTGCTATTATGTCTCATATGTGTTAATATGTGACTTGGTATTTTTTCTTTTGTCTCCAAATTTAATTTTTCAATCTGTTATATTCAAAAAATTATATAAAAATGTTGAATTTTGCAGCAATCTTTTATTTTAAAAAATCATCCTAAGCCCTTGTAACTAATACTTGTGGGTTGGGAAACAATTTTTGAGGCTATAAACATAGGGTAATATTATCGACTATCTTTCCTTAACCAAGCAAGATTTGAAAATGCTCAATTAAGATAAATTCATATCATTTCCTCAACACCTTCATTCTTTCATTTACCTTTAATTCTTATTTTTCTACGTGTTATGCATGATTGGGTATGGGGAATTAAGAGTGATGCAAGGGGGGGGGGTAGGGGCCTAAACGAGTTTCCACCTTCACGTGTTTGGCCCTATTTAGTAGAGAATAAATTGTTCTTGAAACCAAGAGGAGATCATTCATGAGGTATTCCCCTTTAGTATTTCTAGAGTGTCTCACGTGTTTAATTATTATTCAACCATATAATGTTTTATTATCTTTGAAAAATGCAAGCTCATAGATGTTTAGTTATTATTTAGTCATATAACCTTTTATTGTCTTTGACAAATGTAGGTTTGAAGGGTGGTCACCTCCATGATCCACAACGCATTTTTGACAAGGTATAAATAATTTCCTTCTCTTGCGTCATGAAATTTTCCTTCATTGCCTTGTATACTTAAATTCAAAATCCAAGGACAAATAATGGTGGAAACAACTATTATCCATTTAATAATATTGTTTTTAGAGATTATTGATTGTAAGTTGATGTGGCATATAATGTTCTCCCTTAACATTTTTGTTTTCCAATGTTCAATGTTCGGAAACACCTATCCATAGGACTTAGCGATGTAGAATGCTGGATGTAGTTAAAGATTGATTTAATGAACATTGATAGTAATATTGATAAATTGGATGGCGTGAAAAACACGAGTTCCACCTGCATACTTACCCTTAAAAATCCCAACTGCATACTTATCATTCATAGAAACATTATTAGAATGAGATACTCAACAAATGTTTGGAGGGACATTTGAAAATTTATGTGGAATATTGTATTAGTTTTTTTCTCCAAATAAAAAACTCATGTTTTTTCAAATTTTTCAAAATAAAAGAAGAAAATACATTCATTGGGAGGGAAGATTTTGATCTTAATAGAGATAAGCTTGCTCCAAGGCTCCCCTATCCAAGGAAACATTTAAGAGGCTATAGAATTCTATCCACATAAATATATAGAGCTCGTTCCCACGACATCTCTAATCCTTCAAGGATCCAATCATAAGGCACACCAATCTTCATTTCACCATTGAAAACATGAATATACTTCTTCTTCTTCATAATACATGAATCCTCATCCTTATTTCTATCCTTGGAACCATCGACCAAACCCTTCCTTCTAACATCCTCTAACACTCAACCAAAAACCCTACCTAGCACTAAAACCCTTCCCCTTGCTTACATCCTTCGAAGGCCTCCTCAATAGATGTGACCTTATCTACTCACTTCCACATCTAAGGTTTCTTCCATAATTTTCATAGGAATTCTCTTTTGTGATGATTACACCCTTGCAAGTTCAAGCCTCCACTCCCAATTTTGATGAAACA
>JZKD02S2165620.1:252722-279984 GCA_000966675.3 Picea glauca
ATATCCATGAGTGGCGAAGGAGACGACGTCTTATTAAACTTGAACTCCCGGATCAGTTATTGGCAGAATAGTTTACGAAATCCTTCATGAATAAAATTGGTAAAGACATTTCCATGGGTGGTGTTGTTAAGGAGGAGCAGGCTATCAATCGTGCTCAATATCTTGATCTCATTTATTCGCAAACGGGAACACTTTATGATTTTCTACCTGAATTACCTCGTCCTGGTACTTCCAGCACTTTAACTGCTCCGGTTGCATCGCATGCAACTAATGGTGTGATTGGTACTACCCATACCCACTCACATTCTGTTTCAACTACAACCCCTAAATTGACATCTTCTAATGTTCAAAATGCTCTGTCTCCTGCCACTCCCGCCGGTAAAACTTCTGAGGTGAACGTTGTTCAATCTACCCCGACCGGTAAAAACAAATCAAAGAAGGGGAGATGCAAGAATAAGGAGGGAAAAAATAATAATCAAACAGAGCAGCCTAAAAATACTCCTGTTGAAGATCGAGATAAGTGCAAACCACGCTACCCTTGCCTTATTTGTGGTGACGATCATTACACGAAGGATTGTCCACGACGTGTCGAGGTTACTAAGTTCCTTCAAGGAACGTCGAAACCCTCTATGCCAGCAGTCTTGTCACAACCCTTCCCGTCTCAACAACAGGCTCAGTTGGTCATCCATGACCAACCTTCTACTTCTACGACATCATATGTTTTGATGTTTACCAGTGATTCTAAGAAAAATAACATTGCACTTACGACTAGAGCCAAAGACTATACTCCATCTAAGGAAAAGGTTGACGATTCACCTCCTACTTTGATCCAGCCCTCTCCACCGACTCCACCTACGAATGGTCCTCTTCATATCGAATGAATGAGCCTTGATACAGTTCTGAGACCACCCCCAAAAGGTGTCATTAAGAAATCGGCTTTCAATCCTCATGCTCGTGCGGCCCAGAACTATAGCATTGTCGAAGATCTGGCCCAAGCACCTTCAGCGATGTCTGCCCTTGAAGTCCTTCAGTCTTGTCCTGTGCAATGAAGGGCTCTGTTGAAAGCTATAGGTGGAATTGATCCTATAGATACGAATTTAATAGTCTTTGACTTGGAAGATCATATTCCAAGGTTCCCCCCTCAGCTTGCATTTCAGATACAAGTTGTTGTTGCTGACAAGAATATTTGTCGAACTGTTATCGATGAGGGTGCCTCTACGTGTGTAATGTCTTTTTCTTGTTGGAAATCCATTGGCTCTCCTTCTTTAAATGAATCACAAAATAATTTGAAAGCCTTCAATGGCTCCAGTTTTAAGCCTTACGGTGTTCTTCCCCCGTTGTCTGTTACTCTAGAAGGTAAGACAGTCCAAGTTGAGGTGGAGGTTTTCGATGCTCCCTTAGATTATAATATTCTGCTTGGTCGTAGCTGGATCGATTCCATGCACGCTGTTGTGTCAACGCTTTTCCATGTAGTACAATTTCCTCATCAAGGAAAGGTTGTTACAGTTGACCAACTTGCCTTCTTTAATTCCGATACTCATACTGGCAATGTGTCGTTTATAGCTAAAACCCCGTTGGGTTACGAGAATGTCGGGGTAGGCCTTTTAAAAGACTCATCCTTAATGGGTACTTTCCCTATTCTACCACCTAATGTTCCACGCCCGTCAGTTGCTTCTATCAATATGATCTTCGTCGTACCTCATGAACTTCCTGTGTCTTCTGACCCTTGGATAGTCCCTGACCCCAGAGATCACACTCGTTTCGGCGACGTTATGTCGTTAAGTCCGGTTGAGGCTACTTATCACGCCATTCAATCGGCAACACCTTCTTCACCCTCTCTTGATGATTTGTCTCCCGATCCTTTCTGTGTCATCTTTCCCACTGAAAATATGATCATGTATGTCATGGAGGACACCCCTTGGGACGATGGACATCATCATTCCATATTGTTTCTGGAACAACAGACTCTCGAGAACTACCAACCGATTTCGACTCCGTCGACCATTGTCATATTGACCGTTCCTAGATCTACACATGATGTGTTTGCTGAAGGGAACCTAAGTAATATTTCTCCCATGATTCCCATTGATATATCAGTTAAACCTGGGATAGTTGAAAATGTTCACATTGGAGCTTCGTGTTCTCCCGATGAAATTGTCACCTATACTTCCATGTTTAAATAATTTCATGATATCTTTGCCTAGAGTTACAAATAAATGCCCGGTATCGACCCTGCTATTGTTGTACATGAGATAAAGACATACCCCGGAGCTAAACCTGTCTGGCAGTGCCTACGTCCAGTGCACCCACGCAAAGCGGCGGCTATCAAACTCGAAGTTGAAAAATTTCTCAAAGCCGGTTTTATTTATCCCGTGGCTCTGATAGAATGGGTTTCCAACCCTATAACGATTGATAAGAAAGGTGGTAGCATACGTGTTTGTGTTGATTATCGGGATATTAACAAAGCATGTCTGAAAGACAACTTTCTGACCCCTTTCGTCGACCAGATTGTCGATGACTATGCCGGCAGTGAAATCTTTTCTCTCATGGATGGTTTCTCCGGCTATAATCAAATTAACATCGCTCCTCAGGACCAACATAAAACTGCTTTTATTGTCCTTGGGGTACTTTTGCCTATAGGAAACTTCCCTTCGGTCTTAAGAACGTTGGCGCGACGTTTCAACGTGCTATGTCTTATGCGTTTCACGATATAAATCATATTGTTCAACCTTATTTGGATGATTTACCAGCTCATTCTTTACGTCGATTCAATCACCCCACTCATCTCCGAGCAATTTTCGTTCGTTGTCGGTTCTATCGCATTCGTTTAAATCCTCATAAATGTGTTTTTTGCATAGAATCTGGTCGTCTTCTAGGTTTCATTGTTTCACGTCAAGGGATCAAGGTGGATCCTATTAAGTTCAAGGCGATTCTTAATCTTCCTCCTCCTTCTTCACTGCACCAGTTGCAAAGTTTGCAGGGGAAAGCAAACTTTCTTCGTCGTTTCATTCCTAATTACGCTGAGATTACTCGTGGTTTTACCCGACTATTAAAGAAAGATTTCAAGTTCGTTTGGGATTCTATTGCCAACAATTATTTTGAAGCTTTAAAGTTATCCCTCACGTGTGCTCTGCTTCTCTTTCCTCCCGATTATAGTCATGATTATTTTCTTTATCTTGTTGCCTCCGAGTATACCATTGGCATGGTACTAATTCAAGAGGATGATGCGCATGATGAACATGTTATTTATTACTTGATTCGAATTCTATCATCAACTGAAATCAAGTATCAACATGTTGAAAAACTGGCTTTGGTTGTCGTTCAAGTCGTTCAACGCTTTCAGCATTATATCCTTTCCAGGAAAACTACAGTGATTTCGCATTGCAACCCTATGCAACACATTTTGACTCATCAATTGCTAGGGGGCAAGTACTCCAAATGGATTGTCATACTCCAGGAGTTTGACTTGGAATTTGATCACGCCACGTCTAAGAAATCCTTATTTTTCGCTGAATTGATATGTGATTTCCCTCACTCTTCCACGAAAAATGTAGCAGTAGATTCATTACCTGATGAATCTCTTTTCCTTATAAGCATTGACGATCTTTGGTATGGAGATATCATTATATATCTCCAAACCCAAAATTTATGGCCTGCTTTTTCTAGCACCAAACAACGTCGTATCCGCTATCAAGCGCATCAATACATTATCCTTGGGGATACTCTTTACCATCGGGGAATTGACTCTGTGTTTCGACGTTGTCTAACTTTTGACGAAGCCAAGAAAGCTTTGAATGACTGTCATTCCGGAGCATGTGGTGGTCATATGTCTGGGTATGCTACTGCCCAAAAGATATTACGTGTAGGATATTTTTGGCCTTCCTTGTTCAATGAATAAATTACTGCCATTCAGAAGTGCCATGCCTGCCAGACCTACAATCAGAAAATCCAGTCGCATCCTGCTCCTCTTCATTCTGTGGTCTCAGTTGGTCCTTTTGCAAAATGGGGCATTGATTTCATGACATGTCACCCTCACTCGGCCGGGGGTCATGGTTACATCATTATAGTTGTTGATTACTTTACAAAGTGGGCCGAGGCGATGCCAACATTCGATAATATTGGAAAGACTGCATCATTTTTTCTTTTTAACCATGTCATAGCTCGTTTTGGTGTTCCTCAAGCTATCGTTACTGATCACGGTAGTCATTTTAGGAATTTTATGATGTTTTAACTTATGAAAAAGTTGGGTCTTCGTCATGATAACTCAACACCCTATTATCCACAAGCTAATGGCCAGGTCGAAGCAATCAATAAAGTTCTTATAACTATGCTTTGACGGATGATAGGAATTCATAAAACCAGCTGGCACACGATGTTGTTTTCAGCATTGTGGGCATATCGGACATCTGTCAAATCCGCTACGGGGTTTACGCATTTTCAATTAGTATATGGTGTGGAATCGATTCTTCCAATAGAATATGAGATACCTTCTCTTAAGCTAGCCGTCGAACTCTTACCCAATACTTCTGCTGAAGAAGAACGTCTGTTGTATCTGATGCGATTAGACGAGACTCGACATGATGCCACTCTAGTAATAGAAGCCCAGAAGAAACGTGTCAAGTCACAGTATGAAAAGCATGTCAAGCCTCACATTTTCTCTGAAGGTGATCTTGTTCTTCTTTATGAACAGAATAAAGATGTCTTAGGAGCTGGGAAATTCGAACCAATGTGGTGTGGTCCTTACATTGTTCGCCGAGTTTTGGAAAAAGGAGCGTATGAGCTGGTTGATTATGATGGTATACCTTTGAGTGAACCCAGGAATGGGTTATACTTGAAGAAGTACTATGCATAAGTCATTTGTGCACAAGTACTTGTATTTTATGTATCATACTTTGTGTGTGTTACTTTAGTTTACTTTTGATGTTATCTGATATCTACCCTTATGTGACGTTGTGTTTGATTGCTAGATGTTAGAGTCTTCGCTACCCTATATTGGCTTCGCTGATGGTGCTAGCCGTAGTACTTGGAACTTAGCTTCCACTGTATGGGCAATCTATGCCCCAACCAACAAACTTATCTCTTTATGAGGTGTATGTCTTGGTCGTGCAACAAACAACATTGCAGAGTATAACGTCGTTATTGAATTATTGGTTGATGCTATCTCGCTCAAAATTCATCATTTGGTTGTGTGACTCGACTCGCAGCTTGTGGTACTACAGCTAAGTAATGTTTACTCTATTCGAAGTCCTACTTTATTACGAGTGTATTTGCGAATTTGCCTCTTGGAACAATAATTTGATCACATTGAATATCAGCATATTCCTAGATGTCTTAATACATTAACAGATGCATTGGCCAATTATGTATTGGACAGACATTTAAATCATTTATGAATCAAACACATTAAAATCCACACAATATAAAGTAAACCAGTAGACGCCATCTGTATATATAATGATCAAAAAAAGTTTGTTTTTTAAAAAAAGTTTGTCCGAAGACCAAAATATCAAAAATGGAAGCTTATAGCTTCTACAATGTGACGTCATGGATGACGTTCACGGTAACACACAACTTCCCTAGCCACTCTACGAAGCAGTCGACCCATAGCTGCGGAAACTCCTACAGTGTGACGCTAGTCACGTCGTGGGATCTCTTCCAGAGTCATATATGGAATGTCTTTTGTCAGACCCTCTAAATTCTGCTCCACAACTTGATAATATTATGCATACTATGGTGTTGTTGGTGCTACTTCTCCTCGTCGCTGGATAGGAGAGGTGAAAGGAGGTCTATACAGTCCAACATCTGTGTTATCAACAAATATTTTGTGTTAGTATTCAGAGAAATATATAAAACAAAAACATTTAAATATGATAAAAATTCAAAAACATTTAAAAAGAGAAAATGTGTGTACTTCTTACCGAGGTCTCCCCACTGAGCATCTTCAGGCAGTGCTAGATCCGGATCTCCTCAGAAATCCAACCCGGCATAGGCGTAGTCATCGACCATCAGCATCTAGTTTTGCAACCAATCAAAGAAAATATCGTCATATTTGACGGTTGGTCCTGCCACGTGCCGGGCCATGAGTCGGCACCACCACAACATCCTCGGATCCCTAGAACCCGAGAAGTCCCACTCAACCTGTAGTCTGAATACGGGGACTCTCTCAAGGAAGAAAGACACTAACAAAGATCCATATCCAAATTGTTTCAGTTCACCCCACCTACACTTAGTCAGTTGTCTTTTGATACTGCGCAATACTGCATCAGCCCAGTTAAATACTCAGGGCTCAGTACACTCGATGGCGTACTGGAAGTAGCTCTATAATGCCATATGGGGAGCGGAACTTCCAGCCATTCGAGCAATCATGAAGAGAATAGTGTGGAGAGTCAAGTCTGTTACTCCTTAGATCACCACTTTCCCTTTCTTTCTTTCGGCCTCAGGTACGCAGTATTGATTACAATATTCACTCATTTTTAACCCGCCGCCTCTACTGCCGGTCAGACTGACATGAGACCCGCGCCTGGATAATCCGGTCAAGAAGTATATGTCCTCTATGTCAATGGATAATGTTTGAGATCCTACATTGAAAACTTGCTGGTCTGGATCCCACATACGGACTAGATACTCCAATAATCTGACTTGGGCTCTCATGCCCGGGATACGGAAGTATTTTAAGAGACCACAATCTCTTAATGCAGCTATGGTGGGAGGATGATTCTCGGCATTTGCATTATCCTCCTCATGTTCTCATTCCCGCCACTCAAGCACCATGTTTGTGGCTATTTATCTGCATAAGAAACACACAAAGGGGATTAATGATTTTGTTCATGATATAAATCTTTTTCATTGGATAAACATTTTAAAAAAAAGTTGAGTTCTGCGTTGCTCGCAGGTGACTTATTATACACAGTGCAAACCCCTCGCAGGTGGCTCAAAGCCTGCCTGCGAGAAAGTATCATTCTCGCAGGCCCCGTATGGGCAGCCTGCGAGAATTCCTGCGCGCATGTAGGGTTCAAAAACCACTTGAAAATGCAAAAAATTAACCAATGAAATCAGAAATTTAAACCATGAAAATATCAAGAAAGAAGAGCTTACCATAATGTTGCAGACGGCTTGTCAATGATCTTTTGTAGCTCCCAAAAATCAACACCGAAGTCAAAGGGTAAAATGGGGGTTTTTGGAACTCAATAGTGAAAATGTGAAATGATATGGTAAAAATGGTTATTCATTCATTTAATTTATTGTTTACTATGTCAGTTTTGGGTTTTTTATGTTTATCTATTGTTTAAACCTAATTACTAATATACAAATGAGTGTAATGACTTGCAGGTGTGAAACATTGATGATTACAAAGAAGGATATGGACATATTTTTCTCCGTTATGGTGTGATTTTGATTGTTTTTTAGGGTTTTTACATAAAAACCTCGAGCATCGTTTTTGTCCGTTCTTATGCTCGTAAATACAAGAGAACGTGATCGGGCATAGTTTTATCACTTTTTTGGGCTCAGCGAGGTTATACGAAAAAGGAACCCCCCTGGAGTCCTCTTTAAGCTCTTTTCAGACTCTCTAAACATGAAAAGATCACCGAGCAACCTTGCTATTTTCACGCTCGCTAAAGTATTTGAAATACGCGTCTGGTGAGCGATAATTTCTCTCTTTTTCGGTCTCATCCAGACTATGTTACGAAAAAGGAACTGAGAGAGTTCTCTTTTAAGTTTTTTTCCAAACTCTATAATCTTGAAAAACCTTCGAGTTTACTGTCTCTGGACTCGTTAAACAAACATTGACAGACCCATGATGGGACCGAACCACTCCTTCTTAGGGTTAGTTAAAAATACTCTGAGGGACTCGTCCGAAGGATGACCTTATATCAACAAGCATATGTGATCCTCTTCAAGCTTGCGTAAAAATAAAGAGGTACTTGCCAGAAATGGTGGGGGGAAATTTGGGAAAGGGATATGTTTCATCTTTTTATTGATTGGCAGTAAGTGTCGCTCTTGAACATGACACCCCCTATTCGTCATTTGAAGCCGGTTTGGGAAATCCATTTGTCTCTTTCGATTGATTACAAGGTCATTTCATGTGTCGTCTTTGAGTCAATGCTGCCAAATAATTGGTCGTGTCGTTCATATGTTCAAGAGAAGTCCATCTGAAACCTATATTGAGTCGTCCATCTGCAGTTATTCATTCTCTCTGTGTCGGCCTTCCCTGTGTCCAGTCCAATTGTCACATGATCTGTTTCACCTTTAAACTCAATTACTCATTTCGTGTCATTGATGGGGGATACATCAAGGCCCTCCTGTGACGATTTTTGTTCCGTCGACTTCAGCTCATTATCTGGAATCAAAACTTAGAAATTATTTAGTACCTTGGAGCTTGCATGCCTCAATGGAAAGTTTCCGCGCTTTCGACAGTAGGTTTACATCATTGACCCCTGATCGAAAGATTCCGTCAGATGTTTGACATCAAATCATTTATTCACAGTCGATGGATTGTACTATGGTACCTTGGGAGTCATTGACATCAATGGTGATTTCCCTCGCACTTGTTAACGGTTACATCAATGACCGATAATCAAGTGGTTTCTACCATGTTCGACGTCAACACATGTAATCACATGGTTAGATTCGTACTTTGGGCGACGCGATTGAAGACCCTGGATATCATCTTTGTGATCCAGGTTGCGATGGAGTATGTATACTTTATTACACATAGATCCACTGTGTATGTTTCGTGGATATTTCGTCTTGATTTGAAATTTTTCGCATAGATCCACAGTGAATTCAGGTGGCTATGCTATATTTTGACGGCATGGATCCACAGTGTATGATTGGTGGCCATGACCCATGTATATGATGTCATCAGTCTGTGATCTAAGTATGGGAATTCCTACCTTAGAATTGATATATATGATATTCTGCAGATGCTTGATTGTTCGCAGGTTTCCGATTAGATGTGCTCCTGGTTCTCGACACACACATGCAACTTACAAATTCTATCGACTGTCACTAGTTCCAATCTCAGACTTTGGGGGGCATTCTGTTATCCATGATTTTGGTCTTCATGATGATGTATTGATTATGGTGTAATCAGACTCTTCATTAGAACTTTCTCCAGAGAAAAGTTACCTTTATCTCTTTCTAGAAATCACAGTTTTGAGGAAGGTTCGCAGGCTACCAATACATTTGCCTGCGAGAATGCATGATTCTCGCAGGCTGCCTTAAGCCAGGGTGCGAGAAGTTTGCATTGTGCCTAACTATTAGGGTGCGAACTCTTTCTAAAGAAGGAAAAAAGATAAGTTCTCGAACCTTCTAGAAGGGAATCTTCTAGAAGGATGAGATGGCATTCGAATGGTTATCTAAGTACTGGCTTTCCTGATATTTTGGGATCATTCCTATCCAAGTAAATAATCCATTCTCTCTTATGAATTTATGGGATTCTCATGGAAAATGTTAGAATAAAACTAGCAAGAGATTTATTGGAGAATTAGTGGAAGATTGTGTGAAGGATTGATGCTACAGCAGCTAGGAACTCCAGCAAGGTGATCAAAAGTGGTTGATCTTCTTCAGGCATGAGAAAGCGTATGTGTCAGAGCCAGGGGCCATTGAAAGGAGGTTTGAAACATCAAGGCTAAGGTTGTAAGTCTTGCTTTCTATCAGTTTAATACAGTAATATGTCCCTTTCCCATAAAGCTAATGTCACTTTATTTCATAACTCCTTGATCATATGCATAGATTAACTATTGAATACATTGAGTTGTCTTCACTTCGATTGGTTTGTACTATTTTTGTCTTGATGGCACAAAAGCATTGGAGCGAAGATGGACAACAGAGAACAAAGGAAGTGATCACAAGGTATGTTCATGATTTTTGTCTCCTAGTCCATTCAATAGTCTAAATCTAGGGAAAGAGTATTATTTTGTCCTGCTTTGTTCTAGATCTAGGTGGATCTAGGGAGATCGGTTTGTGTCCGCACTTACGGATTAATCCTAAAACACATATGTTGAGTTTCACTTGTATCCATGATCCAGGCGTCCTCAAAATAATTTCTAAAAGAGTAAATTGTTTGAACTTTGTTTGTAGTTTATGTTTGTTGGAGTATTGTAAAAACATATTCATAATCGCATTTTCATTTGTATTTTCATATTGTGCCAAAGAAGATTCTTTGTGTTTATCTAACTTCTCATAAGGAATGAAACAATCAAAGGCATAATGTCCAATCTTATTACAACGAAAACAAGTTATTGTTTTCTTGCCTTTTCCTCTTCCATTTGATTGTGATTGGTGTTGTTCTTCTTCTATGGAATATTTCTTAGTCCAAGACATATTACCTCTGCTTCTGCCTCTACCTTGTCCTCTTCCTCTACCTATTCCTTTACCTTGACCACAACCTCAATTTAAATACTAAGATGTATTATATTGATGTTAATTTGCTTTGTGCACATTTACCTTGGTAGAAGAAACACCTTTTTCAATAGTGCTCTTGGCAACCAAAACATCCTCCCCTGATTATTGTTTCTTACCAAAATTTATCATGGATAGCTAGTAGCTCACTAAGTTTATCAAAAGTTACATTATCCAACTCACATGTAATCTACAATGTTTCCAAGAAATTCTTGTATGATTCTGGAAAACCCGAGATCAAAATTGTAACCATCAAGCTATCTTCAATTTTAGCAAAACCTGCAATTGAAATATCTTGCTTAATATTTTCGAGTCTTGAAATATATTCCATTACATCTCCCCCCTCAGATAACTTTTGTTACAATAACTTTAATTGAATATTGACTCTTTTAGCCTCAATTTGCGAATAAAACAAATCTTCAAGTGTTTTCCAAGCTGGCCAAGAATCACTACAATTTTCAATGTGCACAAATACTTCATCAGAAATAGTACTTTGAATTAGTGCTAAGGAATTATCATCTTTCAACTCCCATCTTGTTAATGGAGCGGCATCAGTTGGTTTTGTGGGTTGTTCATTAAAAATTCCTTTCCATAATTCATTATAGATGAGAGTGCTTTGAATGTGTCGACTCCATACTTTATAGTTCTTTGTGTTGGAATACTGAGAGGTGGGGGGTGAATCAGTATTCACACTTTATTATCACTTTTAACCACAATATTTAACCATTAACATCATCAGCAGTACATCATCAATATATCATGAGCAGTCTAAATCAACAAATCATAATAGACATCCAAAGAGACACAGTACACTATAATTTACATGGAAACTCAAATGGGAGAAAACCACGGAATGTTTTTCTTATATATCAAAAGAATACATTCATTGGAAGCATCAACTTCCCAATTCTACAGCTACAACTAGAAGGAGGCTACGACCCCCTATTTATAGGCTCCAACCTGAAGAAAGCTATAACTCCCTAAATTCTATGGCTCCAACCAGAAGGAGGCTACAACCCCCTGATTCTCAGGATCCAACCTAAAAAGCTCCAACTCCCTATGTTCTCTAGAATCAACTGAAAGGAGGCTACAACCCCCTTGCCTTGCCCCATCCTACCACCCTGAAATATAAGTGTACACCAAACTGTCACTACCACAATCATTGCCACTATCTCTGTCACTATCATTGTCACTGTGATTCCCACTTTCACTACCACTATCACATCAACATGTAACATGTCATTGTCATTGTCATTGTACCATCAACGTGTAACTAATCATCAACAAGAGATATGCCAAAACTTGTACCATATACTCCATCAACTATGTACCAACATATGTAGTATAACATGCATCAATCATGTATAGAACTTGTACCATATACCATAGCATAAATCTGAACCATATCATCAATGAAGTGCCTTAAATAACCAAAGCATGTGCCTCATGCATATTCCACCATACATTAAGTATATACCTCAACCATACATCTACAAAACAAGCACATAAGAATACATATACCTTTGTAGCTGACCTAATACACAGTAGTGCTAACCTGTAGCTTTCCTCTGACCTCAGGGACCTGGTACAAACATTTCCTCCAAAATTGTATTGTCCTCATGGGACTAAGACATGATGTCGTGCGGGGCCTCTTTTGTGCAAACTGCGGGGATGCCTCACGGGACATTAGTATTCTGACCCACGGAGGTCAACAAAACTAGGGTTTTCTCATAAATATTTTCTCTCCTCTACAACCTTGAAACTCCCACACTTCTCACTTGTTGCTACCTCATATTTCGTCGTCACAAACTTGTCAAATAGATCACTAGTTCACTAGAAGTAATTCAATAGAATGAGTGAGTGAATGTACTTGTGAATGACTCCTTGAGGTGCATTTATAATTTTTCAAGTAACCTATCTCCTTACTCTTAGGGGCTTCTAGACATTCTTTTTACAACTACTTTACCCTTTCATTAAAGACTTGTAACCAACTAGGGGCTTTTTAATCATTCTTTGGGGCTTCTAGCTTCACAAGGCCATAACTCCTCAACTATGAGGAACCACGTGGTGTACCACCTATCACTATAAATGACATGATGAGGAATATCCATCCATGAGTGAGTTACCTTCATTCACACCATCCTTCATGACCTTTTTCCTTGATCAAATGTGGGTTCCATAACCATACCTTTGGATCTACCGGACTTCGTCAAGGGTTGACATCAATGACAACCAATCTTTCAAAAATATCCCCCTTTGTAATTGATGGCAATAGTTATGGCATGGGAACACTCATTCTCCTGATCATGCTCCTCCTGTGACCATCACTCCCCCTGTGACCAATGCTCCCCATGTCTTCATGCATATGTTCTTTCTCTCCATTTCCATGCCTTTGTTCTCTCTCTCCCCCCTTGACATCAAGGGAAAAGGAAAATGATCCATGGGGATGCTTCCCCTATCTACAAGCCTCTTATTTCTCTTCTTGGTGCTTCCTCATGTAAAACTTGGATGTATATGAAAAGCATTCAAAAGATTCTTTACTCGTATTCTTCAAGTCTTCTGCTTCTCTCCCCCTGTCTTACTATGTTTGATGTTGTGTGCATCACTGTGGGGTAGAAACTACTCCAAGTTTATATCAAAGATACTCAAATCTCTCCCTTAGAAGAGGTTTGGTGAAGATATATGCAATATGCTCTTTTGTCCCAATGTACTCTAGCTTGATGTTCTTCTTCTATGTAACATGTTCGTGTATAAAGAGAAACTTGATTGGAATGTAATTCATCTTGGAATGAATTACTGGATTCTTGGATATACTAATAGAATTGGTATTATCACATAGTATCGAAATAGGCTCATCGTATTTCACTTGTATATCTTGCAAGGTCTTCTTCATCCAGAGAACTTGATTGCAACATATTTCTACTACAATATATTATGCTTATGTTGTGGAAAAAGATATTGATGATTGTTTCTTTCTCAACCATGATACCAAACACTCACCCAAGTAGAGAGTTTCTCCACTTGTACTTCTTCTATCATCAATTCTATATTCCCAATCTACATCTATGTAGGCTACCAAAGATATATCATTCCCTTTTGGATACCATAATCCAAAATCTTTTGTTGGCTTGAGATATCTGAGTATTATTTTTATTTCCATGGCATGTGTTTCTTTTGGTGTTGCTTGAAATATTGCAACATATCCAACTGCTTGCATCACATCCAATCTTAACGTTGTTACATAGAGTAAGATTCCAATCATTGATCTGCAGAGTCTCTAATATGCATCCTTAGATTCATCTTCCTTTCTCAACTTGCAATTGATCTACATAGTAGTACTTACGGGTTTACAATCTTCCTTTCCAAACTTCTTTATCATTTCTCTAATATACATGGTCTGGGAGATAAAAATGACTTTTTCATGCTGACATATATTTAATCCCAGAAATAAAGTCAACTCACCGAGCAAAGACATTTCAAACTCATTTTGTACATCATTGGAAAACTTTTGACTCATATTGTCATCATCGCTTCCAAAGATAATATCATCTACATAAACTTCAATTATCAATATATTATCTCCATCAACTTTTATGTAGAGATTGATTTATGCATTACCTTTCATGAATCATTGTTGTTGTAGATACTTGTCCAATCTTGAATACCATGCTCTGGGTGCCTGTTTGAGTCCATAAAATGTTTTCTTCAACCTGCAGACATAATATTCTCTCTCTTATAGTAGAAATCGTTCAGGTTGTTCGATGTAGAATTATTCTTCTAATTATCCATTCAGAAAGGATGATTTTACATCCATCTGATACACCTTGACTCTTTTGGAACATGCATACACTAAGATTAGTCTCGTTGCTTCCATCTTGACAACTAGGGTAAAGGTATCTTCAAAATCTGATCCAGATTATTTTTAGAAAGAAATCAAAGAGGAGATATAACAATGAAATATACATAGATATTGCAATAAACACAAATATACAATAATGCACATTTTTTATTAATGAGAATGTACAGAAACTGTAAAATTACAGAGTGAATGACTCGCTAGAATGGTGGTAGCTTATCTCTAAAAAGAGATGTGTTGGCTATGCTCATTCGCAAGAAGATCATGATGTTTAAAATGAGGCTCCAAAGGCCTTTTTAACATAAATAAAATCCAAAACCCTAACCCAGGAAGATGAAACGTCAAAAGGTTTGTGGGCCCCAATGGAGGTAGTTGATATGTCAACTTTCTGAGGGAATAAATTTTGCATAGGATCTTTGTTTGGGGCATTCTATACCTCATCGGAAAGGTCTAGCCAAGGAGTACATATTTCGTTTATCCCAAACCATGGATCTTATTGTTCATTGGGCATTGTCGTGCCCAAAAAACATCGTTTAGGGCCTCAAAACGGCCTCAGAAGTTCAAGACCTGAAAAACCATAGCAAAACTATCAGGGTGGACACCCATGTTTTGAGCCAGTGGAATAGGTGGGTGGCCACTGATATCCATCTGGATAAAAATATATACCTTCAATATGAGTGTATCCTTTGTATAATAACCTTGCCTTGTTTATGGTTACATGTCCATCCTCGTTCAGTTTGCTTTGGAAAACCCACTTTGTACCAATCATGTTCTTGTTCTTTGGTCTTGGAACCATTTCCCATGTGTCATTCTTCTCTATCTGATCCAATTCTTCATCTATAGTCTTGATCCAATGTTCATCCTTGTTGGCCTCTTCAAAACTGCTTGGTTCAACTGTAGATAACAATGTTAGGTGTTGTTGTTCAAGTGAAAGTATTCTTCTTCGGGTTTCAACTCTTGCATATTTATTCCCAATAATTTATTCTTGCGGATGATTTTTCTGTACTCGTCGGCTACATGTCTTAGGAGGTATCTACTACTCATCTTCCTCTTGTTCTTCTTCTAGATGCTCTTCTTCTTCTACTTCTTCTTCTTTTATATCTTCCTCACCATCCTGTTCTTCTGAGTCTTTGCTTCCTTCTTTGTCCTTCCGTACATTTGTCTCATCAATCATTACATTGATTCTTTCCATGATTCTATTGAATCTTGGAATGAAGCATTTATATGTTTTTATTTTTCTTAAATACCCAACTAATATGCCCTTATCAACTCGAGAGTCAAATTTTCCAATTTTTCCATCTTCTCTTTTTGATATAGCATTTGTTTCCAAATACTTTGAAATGCTTCACATTTGTCGGTCTCCTTTCCATAACTCATAGGGAGACTTATCATTGTCACTTCTGAGAATTCCTTTATCCAATCTGTGAACTGATGTATGTACTACGTGTGCCCAAAATATGTCACTCAACTTGGAATCTTTCAACGAGGTTCTAGGAATTTCCTGTACGGTTCTATTCTTCCTTTCAACCACTCCATTTTGTTGAGGTGTCTTGGCTACTGAGAACTATATCTTTATTCCATGTTCACCATATAAATCCAATAAATCATTTGATGT
Organism: Picea glauca; assembly: GCA_000966675.3. Classification (NCBI taxonomy): domain Eukaryota; kingdom Viridiplantae; phylum Streptophyta; class Pinopsida; order Pinales; family Pinaceae; genus Picea; species Picea glauca. The sequence continues at coordinate 268,598 of JZKD02S2165620.1, forward strand.
AAAATCCCCTCCATTGTCTGATCTTAAGCACTTGATTTTCAAGTCCATCTCAGTTTCAACCATCTCTTTGTATATATTGAAGTGTTCAAATGCCTATGACTTCTTCCTGAGAAAGAAAACTGTAGTCATTCTTGTGTAGTCATCAACCAATAGCATAAAATATTGTTCGTCATTTTATGATATTGGTACACATAGGTTAGTGTGTACAATATCCAATGGTTTTGTCATGGAGTAATTTTTTATTTGAACTTGGTCCTAGTTTATTTTCCTTGTAGACAATTCTCACATAGAGTATTTGTTAGCTTTGAGATATCAGGCATTTCTTTAACTACTTATTTTCTGTTGATCTTGACAAGGTTATCAAAATTTATGTGATTGATCCTTATGTTCTAGAGCCAACTTTCATTTTCCTTTCCTAAGCAACATTTTCTCCTTCCAATCTTATTTAGGACATATATGTTGTTTGGGGTTCTTCTAGTTGCAGCCACCAATTTTCCTGATCTTTCTTTTCTTATCTCACATTTTTCTAAGTCAAACAAAAGTTTGTGTCCTTTATCACACATTTAACTTACACTTAGAAGATTGTGCTTCATGTCTTCCACCAATGGAACATTTGTTGCCTTGGCATATTTGCTTCCAAGTTTGATTGTGCCTCTACCTATTATTATGGTCAAGTTATCATTTCCAAATGAAATAAATCCATCTCGTTCCTTCTTCAAGGTTAGAAACATGTTCTTGTCACCTTTCATATGCTTCAAATAACTGTTGTCAACATACCATCCATTTTTCTTGTGTTGCACTTGTAGAGAAAGCAAGCATTCTTGTTTAATTGATTATACTTTATTCTCCATATCCTTTGTGGATCATGTTTATGACTTTTGATATTATGCTTTGGTTCCTTTGGAGGAATAGTTAGTCTACAATATTTGGCCATGTGTCCGAAATTGTTGCACTTGTAGCACTCTATTTCATTACTTAGTGAACCAAAAATTTTGTGATTTATGTTATGTGCTTCATGTGAATTTTTGAGATAACTGTTCTTTGAATAGCCTTCACAGTTTCTTCTGTTCTTGGCATAGGATCTACAGTTTGCAACTTTGTGACCAAAATTGTTACAAGAATAGCATAAACCAAGAAAAATAGTTTGATACATGGATGTAGGGGATATTGTGAATGGAGTTTCTCTTTTGAAGCCTTCTTCTTCTTGAGATGTTGTTGATTGCTGGTTTTGTGTTCTAAATCTTCTAGATGGTCTAGTTCCTCTATGGTTTTCTTCTTGAGTACCTATGAATATTTGTGCATAGTTGCTTTGTTATTCTTTTTGTTATGTCTTCTTGAAGCTCGAACCTTTCTCGGTCTACATCTGGTTGTATCCTAGCCCAGACCTGTCATAGTGTGGCCTTTGACTGTTGATGATCTCATCCAATATTTTGGTGTTATTTTGTTGCATATCTTTCTTCTGGAGATCATTTCTTAAGGTGATTATTTTTGTTTCCAAGATTTCAATCATATTATCCTTATCTTCTAACTTATTTCTAAGTGTTTCTTCAATCCTTTTGTCTTCTTATACCTGGACCTTTGTACTTGAAGCATACCTTTGTACTTTTCAATTCCTATTTTTAACTTCCTTACGAATTTTTCCATTGTTTCATGTTCCTTTGACTCATTGTTGCAATTACAATTTGGTTTTGAATTTTTATTGTGTTTCTTATTTGTCTTCTTGGATGCTTTAAATGTTGCTTCCTTTGTGACTGTGTTCTCTTGCTCTATCCTCATTTCATAAGTTGTGAATATTCCATGTAGCTCGTCCATGCTCAAACTTTCAAGATATGTTTTTTCTTCCAAGGCTGATATCTTAGGATCAAACCTCATTGGTTGAGATCTTAGAACCTTTTGAACAACCACCGATTCATCAACTTCTTCTCCCAATCCTCTAATAGTGTTCAATGTTTCGTCAACTCGTAGATAGTAGGTTGCAATGTCTTCATATTCCTTCATCTTCAGTTTCTCAAACTTAGCTCTGAGGGTTTGAAGCATATCTCCCTTAACTTTGGTATCTCCTTCGTAAATATTTTGAAATTTATCCCAAAGATCCTTTGTGGTCTTGCAATGCATAACTTTCACAAATACTGAATCATCCAAACTGCTCAGAATGGTACCTTTAGCCTTTGAATTGTTTTCAGTGAGTTTCTTTCCATATGTTTTAGTTGGGGGAGTGGTTGGCACTGCATATCCATCTAATACTGACTTCCAAACATCAAATCCTTGTGCCTATAAAAATGTTTGCATCATTTTATTCCAAAATTCATAGTTTTGTCCATCAAACCTTGGAAAATATTAGTGTATTCCATGATCTCATTCCAATGGTTAAACTATTTCTTGAAGGACCTACTCTGATACCAATTATTGGAATATTGAGAGGGGGTGAATCAATATTCTCACTTTATTATCACTTTTAAACATAATATGTAATCATTAACATTATCAACAGTATATCATCAATATATCATGAGCAGTATAAATCAATAGAGCATAATAGACATCCACAGAGACACAGCACACTGGAATGGAAACCCAAATGGGAGAAAACCATTGAACGATTTTTTTATATATCAAAAGAATACATTCATTGGAAGTACCAACTTCCCAGTTCTCCATATACAAATGGAAGGAAGCTACGACCCCCTATTTACAGGCTCCAACCTGAAGGAAGCTACAACTCCCTGAATTCTCTGGATCTAATCAGAAGGAGGCTACAACCCCCTGATTCTCAGGCTTAAACCTAAATGAAGCTCCAACTCCCTGTGTTCTCTGGTACCAACCAGAAGGAGAATACAACCCCCTTTCCTTGCCCCATCCTACTACCCTGAAATATAAGTGTAGACCAAATTGTCACTACCACAATCACTACCATTGCCTTTGTCATTGTCACTATCATGGTCACTGTCACTCCCAATGTCGTTGTCACTCCCACTGTCATTGTCACTATCCCTATCACATCAACCTGGCACTATATCCAACTTGTAATTGATCATCAACAAGGGCTATGTCAAAACCTGTACCATATACTCCATCAACTATGTACCAACATATGTAGTATAACATTCATCAATCATGTATAGAACATGTACCATATACCATAGCATATATCTAAACCATAGCATCCATGAAGTGCCTTAAAGAACCAAAGCATGTGCCTCATGCATATGCCACCATACATCAATTATATACCTTAACCATACATCTACAAAACAAGAACATAAGCATACATATACCTTTGTAGATGACCTGATACACAGTAGTGTTGACCTGTATCTTTCCTCTAACCTCAGGGACCTGGTACAAGCATTTCCCCCAAAACTGTCTTGTCCTCGCAGGAATAAGACATGATGTCACGTGGGGTCTCGCATGACAGGTATTGTGAAACCTGCGGGGATGCCTCGTGGGACACTAGTAGTCTAACCCACGAGGGTCAACCAAACTAGGGTTTTCTCAGAAATATTCACTCTCCTCTGCAACCCAGAAACTCTCGCACTTCTCACTTGTTGCTACCTCAGATTTCGTCGTCGCAAACTTTCCAAATAGATCACTAGTTTACTAGAAGATATTCAATAGAATGAGTGAGTGAATGTACTTGTGAATGACTCATTTAGGTGTATTTGTACTTTTTCAAGTAACCTCTCTCTTTAATCTTAGAGGATTCTATACTTTCTTGTTACAACTACTTTACCCTTTCATTAAAGACTTGTAACCAACTAGGGCCTTCTTAACCATTCTTTGGGGATTCTAACTTCACTAGACCATAACTCCTCAATTGTGAGTAACCATGTGGTGTACCACCTATCACCAAAAATGGCATGACGAGGACTATCCATCCATGAGTGAGTTAGTTTCATTCACACCATCCTTCGTGACATTTTTCCTTGACCAACAGTGGGTTCCATAACCATACCTTTGGGGTTACCAGACTTCATCAAGGGTTGACATAAATGACAACCAATCTATCAACACTTTGAACCTTCTAACTTATCAGAATCATTAAATAGACTGATGATTTTAGACATTGTTCAATTATAAGTGCAATTACACCTTATATCACCAAAAATGGAAAAATAATATGCACATTATATCTCCAAAAGAAAAAAAGAACACCTTATAACTCCAAAATACAAAAACACCTTATATCTCCAAAAATAAATGCACCTTATAACACCAAAAGTAGATATTGCTTATAAAACCAAAATGTGTGTGTGTGTGCACGAGCACGAGTACAATGATCAATGAATATTTGCAAGATTGTTTGTAAACGATTGTAATTGACACATTATATCACCTTACTAATTGTTTTTAAGAACATCTTATATCACCTTATGGATTGTAATTATGACCACCTTATATCACCTTATGAATTGTATTTATAATCACCTTATTGCACTTTATTGATCATTTGCATTAATAATGATTATTTTGCACCATCAAATAATGAACCACAAAAAGGAAAATTTTGGACCAATACACCACAAAACAAAAACAAAAACAAAAAAACAAAAAAAAAAAAAAAAAAAAAAAATCTAAAGAGGCTTAGCCTTAACCCACATATAGTCTCATCAAAAAGTGATTGATTGAGCTTCATTGTGTTCTAATCAACACTAATAATGTTAATACAAAGGTGATTATACTTTAACTAATATCACTTTGTTAACTTTACAATCCTCACTTTGCACTTTCCATTCGTAAAGGCATATTTAGTACAAATTTTCTGGATGAACCACAAACAAAGCACTCGAAATAAAATTTATTTCACATTTTAGGGTTTCACCTATTTGGAAGAGCGCCTTCGCCGTATCTACATTGCATGAACACACCACATACCGATATTGGTCGAGTCGTCCATCCTTCTCTCAAACAGTTGGTCGCCAGGTCGAGGGTTTTGAATCGTCTAGTCTGGTCAAGCTGGTTCTCATTTCAATTTACGAGGACTCCAGTGCCACCATATTCGTTTTCCTTCCAACTAAAACCCTACCTATACAGATACATTTCCCCAACGGGAGTGCGTGGAGGAGCATCACCATCAAACGGGATTATGGTTCTCAGGCTTTAGTTAGTTTTGTACTTGAGACGGGACTACCCTCGAGATTGTTTTCCTTGGTTACAAAAGAGGATTCAGGAGATTTACATAAGAATGATAAAAAAAATATGGTGGAATGCATTACAACACTTGTACATAAAACCAAATGCAGCCTTCTTTCAAAGAGAAAATACAAGGTCGTCATTCTTTCAAAGAGAAAAATACCAGGCCCATTTTTTAATCAAGACAGTGGCAGTGGAGGGTTTGATAATAATATAGTTTGATTAATTACCAATGTCGGGTTCTGGAGGTTACCAAGTCGAGGCTTCAAGCAGCGACTAGTTTTTGTGTAAATGTATAAGAATCGTGGATTGTGAAGAATCAAATGTTTTCCAGATGTAGTAAAAGGGAAATGGTTCCCAGCCAGGAGAAGAATGGTGATTTTAGAGATCCAATACAAAATTCGACAGTCTCAATATTGAACTTAATAAATCCAAAAGAAAAGTTTATAAACCCTAATGTAGAATCACTCAAAAAAAAATAAGTACAGATATATGGATGCTCTTAAGTCTAATATGAACAGATTAAAAAAAAATTGATTTGCCCCTGAAAAATCAAAATAGGAAATAAAAACTCACCATTAAATTTTTGTTACTCCACGGCCCATATCCTTCAAAACTCCTTCAACTTCCTTCTTCAATGGTAGATGCATACTTTAACTCGTCAACATCTCCCAACAATCTGCTCTAATACCACTTTGACAAAGTCTCCTTAAACACGTAACTTTTATTAATGAAGGAAAAAATATTACAGCACTTTGACAAAGTCTCCTCAAACAAGTAACTTTTATTAATGAAGGAAACAATATTACAGCACTGAAATGTCAAGGTTAAGGGTCAAAAATCCACCTCATGTAGAATAGAAAATGGATATAAATATCTCAAATTAGATAACTAGAAATACTATTATCTAAAACTAACTAAAACTAACTTGGACACCTCATTTAATCACGTGAGCATGTAGGTGTCATTTTACATTAACATTTTATTTACTAAAACATGTATTCACTAAAGTCCTTTTCTGGATCATAATTTTTAACACTTATTCAGTTTTTGAATATTGAATATGATGGTGTTGATGGGGTATTTGTTGGTAACGTCTTTCAAACCCTAGGTTTGAAACCCCACGCCAACAATTGGTTTGATTGTTGGGGATGAATATTGTGTGTTGCATGTTGAAGTAAGTACATGACATGGAAGCCTTCAAGAACATATATAGAAGAATGGATATATGAGAAAGAGGACGAATTTGCATAGTGGGAGACTAGAAATCTGCAAATAAACCTCGAACAATGGAAACAGAGGTACATATATTCAGATCTGCATAAAATTTTCTTTGTTGAGTTTCCTTGTTTTTTGCATGAATGGGTAAAGAGACAAATAGAGATTAAACATGTGTGGCGAGTCCAAGAACCGGCGGTTTGGGACCAAGAAGTGGCAATTTGGTTGAAGTATTTAGACAATAAGTAGGCCAAAGCCATTGATTTTTGGTTCAAACAAGTTAAAGAATGATACATTGTTGAATTTGCAGTTAAATGCAATGAATATTTTAGTAATGCATAAAAAAAGTTTGTAGTCATCCCTCAAGACAGATTGTTGGACGAAATCCCACTTTGGATCAAGATGTTTTTGATTGAGAAGGGGTTGATGTGCATGAAGCCCGATAGGATGACAGTGTAAACCCCCCATAGAGAGGGAGGGGGGTGAAAAGAAGGGGGGATAAGATAAGATAAGGTGAAGAGAGAATGGATCCAGAAGTGTAGAGAAGAAGAAGAGCTAAGTGATATGCAAGAAGAGCTTAATCTAAGGAAGAGAGTCAAGTTGGAAAGAAAAGAAAGGAGACCAAGGGGTGACAAATGAGTAGGAAGGAGATCTAAGATGAAGGTGAGAAGAGGATCCACTCCAGAAGGGTGTGTAGGAAAAAGATATGTGGCACAGAGAAGCACCAAAAAAGAGAGGTCGTTGAAGAGACGTGGCATCAAGAATGAGGTATCAAGAGAAGATATCGGAGGAAGTAGCAGTAGAGTTTTTCTTGGAATGTGAAACCTTAAGAAGAGGTCTCGAACAAGTTTTAATGCAACAAGGATGCCACTTGGAATTCACCAGTAAGTAGTTGTGTGACCACAATTTGGGAAAATCCACATATTAGAAGGAAATGATGTATATCCTTCATGCAATGGACACTTGGTGCCCATATCTCATAGGGAGGCATTTCCATATCAATATTGACCATCATAGTCTGAAGTACTTCTTTGAACAACAATTGTATTCAATAGAGCAACATAAGTGGGTCACCAAGATGAAGGGGTATGATTATTAGATCATATATAAGAAGAGTAAAGAGAATGTTTTGGTTGATGTTTTATCCAAACAATTTGAGTAGGATGGATCACTCCTTTCCTTGTCCTTACCAAGTTCGAGATGACTCATGGAATCCTATAGGGAATGACTAGAAAATATTACTTTAAGGTGTCTCATCCAATGGCTTCAAGTAGATCCCAACCCACCTAAATGTTATACATGGCAACAAGATAAATAGTAGTATAAAGGGCACATTGTTTTGTAAAAACATGTGTCCCTAAAACAACAATTCTTAGAGGAGATACATTCATCACCAATTGCAAGTCACTCTAGATTTCATAAAACATATGAAAGAACTAAGTACTCATTCTTCTATGAAATCATGAAAGTAGATATCCAGGATTTTGTAGCATCTTGTGACACTTTCCAAAGAAACAAGGAAGAGATGGTGAAGATACCATGGGAATTGCAACCATTACCAATCCCAACACAAATATAGACAAACATCTCAATGGATTTTATTATGGGACTCCCAAAAGCGGGTAACAAATCAGTCATCATGGTGGTTGTTGATCGTGTTTCAAAAGATGTTCATTTTTGTGCCCTAGATCATCCTTTCACTCCTTCCTCAATTTCCTAGTGTTGAGCACTCAACACACCCTTAAAATTTCTTGGAAATTTTTGGGTACCACTTTCATTTTGATTCTCAAATTTTTGTTTGTCCTTTATTTAGCTGCTTTAGACCCTTGTGTTTGATTTTCCTTCCTTGATTTTTCTTGAGTTATTATTTTCTTTGATCATTTTTTAATCACAACCTAAGCGTAAAGAAAAATCCAAAAAGAGAAACACATTTGTTTAAGACCAATTGGCCAGGTGAGAGGAGGTAGAACACATAATATGCCAAAAAACAGTGTTTTTTAATCAAACCAATCAAGGCATATGGTCGAGGGAAATGTGAGCATGAAATGAATTTTGGACTTGTATTAAAAGCATATCCATCTTATGATCAAAACCTAAAATCGATCAGGGTAGTCCATTTTTTTATGCAGAAGGTCTCAGAGCTTATGCCAAAATCCACGTAGGTCACCATGTCATCATCCATACAATCGCGTCAACATGTGACACCTGCTTTCGCATCCACCTATTAGCCACGTAATATACTGCGTCATTGTTCATACTAGGCACATCAACATGCCACGTAACCCATCACGATACAAACTCATCGTCCATCAGAGGGTTTTGGTGAGCATTTTTGGAAGCCTCCAAATCTACATCGACGTCGACAAAGCATCGGTCATCAGTTGGTTCATCCAAGCATGCCCAGTTCCTACACCAACGCCCACACGGCATATAGGAGGTATGGTATCTCTCTCAACCCATAGAAGACTATCTTTGGGTCACATAAGGGAAACTTTTAGGACACATCATCTCCAAAGAAGGTATTACTATTGTCCCTGAGAGAGTTAAATTCATTTCCCAATTGCCTTTTCCACACAACAAGAACGCCATGCAATCTTTCTTTGGCAAGATAAACTTTGTAAGAAATGTTATCCTTGATTTTGTTGAAACCATTAAACCATTATAGAAGATGATTCGCAATGATGTTGATTTTAAATGGAACAAAGAAGAGAATGAATCTTTTGGAAAAATCAAGACTGTTATTTCTCAAGAACCAGTCCTATGCAACCCTGATTTTAGTAAAAAATTATTCCTATATACCTTTGCCAATGACCAGTCTTTAGCAGCAATACTAACACAAAAAAGATGATGAGAAAAATGAGGCCCCCATTTTTTTCATGAGCACCAACTTGCAAGGGCCAGAACTAAACTGCCCTACTATCGACAAACAAGATTATGTGGTGTAAAAAGCATTCAAACATTTTGGATCTTACATCCTTAAAAACCACACCAAAGTTATAGTGCCCCACCCTATCGTGAGATCATTATTCACACAATAATAAATGGGTGAAAGGAGAGGAAATTGTATGACTTTCATTTAGAAAATTGATCTTGAAATCAAGTCAGCAAAGATAGTTAGAGGTCAAGGTTTATGAAAGTTATCCATTGAGTCTCAAGATCTAGCAGGATCAGAAGAGTCAAGATGGGACAATGAATTGTACTTATGGTGTGGTGAAGTGTTGTATATCCCACCAAGACATGACTCATGGTATTCATATCTCTCTTTTGTTCTCCACCATGGCACATGTCTAGAGAATTTAAACCCTAGGGAGAGAAGAGCCCTTAGATTGAAATCCGCCCAATATCATCTCATTAACGTTGTGTTATTTCATAAGAATTATGATGGAGTATTGCTTAGATGTCTTGGGAAAGAAGATACGGAGAAGATATTGAAAGATATACATGATGGTCTAGCAGGAGGACCCTTTGTAGGTGAGACCATGGCTCATAAAATCCTAAGGGTAGATTACTACTGACCAAATGTTTTTATAGACGCACATGTGTATGACCACACATGTAAATTTTTCCAATTGATTGCAGGTAGAGAAAAGAGAGCCTCCATCCCATTGTAGCTATTAACAATTTCTAGAAATTTTGGTCAATGGGGGATAGATGTCGTAGGGGAAATCAACCTTAATTCTTCTAAACAACAGAAGTACATACTAACTGCAAAAAAAATACTTCCCCCATGGTTGGAATTCATTCCCCTTACCCGCATTAATGAAAAGGTGGTGACCTAGTTCCTAGAACAACACCTAATTACCAGGTTTGGGTACCTTCTGTCATTGTGTTTGATAATATTGTTTACTTCTCCTCTACCCCCCTGACTAAGTTTGCATTGGATAAAGGAATCATACTAAGGTGTTCTTATAATTACTACCCGCAAGGAAACGGTGTAGTAGAATCTACAAACAAAAAAAATTGGTCAGAATCCTAAAAAAGGCAGTCACAAAAATTCACAAGAAATGGCACAATGCTCTACACAATGCATTTTGGACTGATAAGGTAATCCCTAAAGAAGCCCTAGGGAATTCTCTATGTTTTCCGATTTATGGGAAAGAATCTATTTTACCAACCAATATATATCTACCATATTTGCAACTCTCTTAGGACTCTAGAGGTCAGTCACTTTCAAGCATGTAGTAATGTATTGACACACTCTTTATGCTAGAAGAAGGAAGGGAAAAAGATCAAAAGAAATTTGCATCTCATCAGCAGCTGGTAAAGAGATGGTTTGATAAACACAAAGTTGGAGACAAAAATTTCAATGCAGGAGATCTTGTTTTGAAATGGGATAAGGTAATTGAACCAAAAGGGAAGCATTCTAAGTTCCAAAGTCTATGGCTTGGTCCCTACCAGGTCGCTGAGAAAATTTGGGTTGGCACTTATAAATTTCAGAACATTGGGGGTGAACTAGATTCTCTCCTTGTAAATGGCCAAAGCCTCAAAAGATTTTTTACCTAGCTACCCATGTGGGTGGTTTTGTACTATAGATTCTTTGTTTGTTTTTATTTTCATTTTATTTATTTTCAATTTCGATGACGACTTTAATGCTCCATTTTTTTCGTTTGTTTTCTTCCAGGTGTTTTGCAAGGTAATGTTGGGTTTTAGCTTTTGGAAAAACATGGTGAAACGAGTGGTTCTAGTTTTCAATGTGAAAGTAAAGGGTCAAAGCTTAATTGGGACTAGGAGTCAGAAGATACTTATATTTATGTACGTATATAATTGTGTCTCCTTAATTAATTTATTGTTCCATACTTTTAAAATATAGTGGAAAACACCATTTTTAACACATTGTTTACCTTTACTTCAATACATACAAAAAAATTGTAGTTAAATAACATTATTTTTTAGTATTTAGCAAAAAAATATAATTCAATTTTTTTTTTTGATAAATTAAAAACTAAGAAAAATAAAAGAATTGAAATTAAAAAAAAAAAAAATTGAAAAACAAATTTAGATAATAAAAAAAATTAAAGAAAAACTAAAAAAAGCTAAAG
>JZKD02S2165620.1:300440-341198 GCA_000966675.3 Picea glauca
AACTCTTTAAGTACCTCATGATCCTCAATACTTGACACCTTATCCTTAGGCATTTCCCCCACATGGGCTGCAAATAATTGACAGCCTTTTCTGTAGCACTTCTTCAGTTGCATTGATGAGATTTATCTAACAGTAACAGCTCTAGGAATTCCTTGGATGGCTCTCTAATTCCCTTATTCATCTAAGAAAGTGAATGCCTTGTTCCGACAATCCAAGATGGCATGGTGCTGGTCCAACCAGTCCATCCCAATTAGACAGTCATAAGAGCCTAACGAAAAAATGTTCAAATCGGCCTTCGTGCTCAGTCCATTCATGTCTAGAGGACAGGACTTGACTAACTCTGTGACTTTCCTCTTGGTTCCTGTAGCTAGTTGCACTAACCAAGACTTTTCATGTTTTCTTCTTATCAAATGCAAACTTTCTACCACTCTAGGGTCTATATAACTATGGCTAGCCCCTGAATCAACTAAAATAGTAAATGGTTGGTTTTTTATCATACCTTCTACTTCAATCATGTGCGACTAATACTCATCTTGCTTGTTGTCCAGGGCTGCGTAGATCCTTGGAATTCTACTGCCCATTTCCTCCATTGTTTCAGCCTGGTGAACATTATGGAGAACTCTTACTTTATCATTTATGTGGGAGAAATCCCTATACCTATGGTTTTCTTTACAACCCCAACATTCCATAGGTGGTGGCCTTGACATTTTCCCACCCACTTCAACCTTCCTGGGCTCTCTAAGAGACGGTTGTCCTGGAGGATTGTTTCTAAAAAAGGGTGGTTTATTTCCCTTCTGCCTCTATTCTTTCTTGAACTTTTTCTGGTCATCCCAAGCCTTCTGAAAGGTAGGCTTTTCTCTTTGTTGTTCAAAGAATCACTTCGCTCTTCTTATCATTTCTTCCATAGTCTTTGGGTCATCATACTGAATCTTATCCCCAATAGGAGGCGGTAATCCACTCAGGTACCTCTGAATCTTGACAGACTCATCTTTGATGAATGGAACATACTTCAGTAATTCCAAAAACTTTCGTTCATACTCATCAATGGTCTAGTTGTCCAACTTGAGGTCAAAGAACTCTTTCATCTTTCTGTCATAATATCTTTTAATTAAGTATTTCCTCTTGAAATACCTCTTGAATTCTTTCCATGTGATGTCCCTTTCCCTGATGTGTTGCACCTGCACAAGTTGATCCCACCACATGGATGCCTTTCCCTTCAATTGATACATGGAAATCATGCCCTCTGCATGAGAGGAATAATTCTGCAGTTGAAATTATTTCCTCATACCAAGCAACGAAGTTTCATCATCTTCCTCCTTCTTATGTTCTCCATCGAACATTGGAGGCTTGATCTTGTTCATTTCCCCTTTCAATTCATCCATCCCAAATCTCTTATGCTTTCTGGTAGGAGATGGGCTTGAACTACTGTGTGCTTCCCTACTGGAATGCTTTGGGGAGCGACGACGATGTCTGCTGACACTCCTTGATCTTCTTTTCCTCTCAGGGGTCCTACGACTCTCTGTCTTGCTTGAGTCACTCTCATTTTCCAATTTATTTTCTATTCTTTCCAGACTCTTCAACATCCTTAAGTTGAATTCACCCTGCTTATCCCTGACTTTCATGAGCATTCGGATATCATCTCGGCGAGCCTGGGCATCTTTCTACAATTTTTCAATGATTTTCATCATATGTCCTTCCTTATCCATCTCTTTTCCTTGCCCATTAGAGTTTGATCCTTCAACTCCCAAGTTGGCATTCCTTCCTTCTCTTTTGTTCTCTGAATTGGAGGCAATCTGCACCTCTTCCATTCTCTGCTCTCAACGACAACCCTATTCAGTTCTGGCACTTGCTAAGATTCTGCAAACACACATGTAGACAACAGGGATTTGTTAGGTCATCATTCTTAGCAAATTCCACACATTCAAAACCATTCTGATTTAAGAAAATGCTTCGACTTCACAAATTTTCCGAGTTCTGCTCGGCTCTGTAATTTTCGAGTGATAGCTCCCTCTTTCTTATCCCCTACCCTCGTAACCAAAGGTCGTGACCAAATGCTAGACTATTAGGTGCTACTCGGGCTTTTGACCTTCAAAGAGTTTAAGGTACACACATCTATCTCCCGGACTTTCGATTTACCGAATTCGCGTAAATCGGGTGGATCGACGATCCACATTTACCCAACATCGAACGGTTAAAAATCTGCTACGGATCTTCCGTCTTCGAAGATTTTGGGACTTCGGGACTTCGGGTTTCAGGGTTTCGGTAACTGGGAATTTGAAATGCAGCAACCCAAACCACTAGTCACTGCATTCCCCAAACTCTGATACACGAGTTCTTGTACAAGATCTAACGATCCTCGATGATTTGCATCCAATGGTCCAGATCTTTTCAGAGTTTCATGAACCAGGAGTTCACGATGCAGCAACTCCAAATCTATTGTCACTTCAATCCCCGAAGTTCGATATGGGAATTCATGTATGAGATCAATGGTTGTGAGCCTCCCCTGATCCGACGGTCTGGATCTCTCCTAAGCTTACACCTATCAAATCTCTTCAGCCCTAACTTCCTCGCTAGTTGGCTAGATCTGATGGCTCACAGGATTTTAGCACTTCTTCCTAGAAGCGCTCCACCATCTGATTCTACCCTTGTTAATCTCTTTCATGATTCGGGACTTGGAGTGACCGATAATTTGGCCTGTGCTCCAAGTTCACGATCCCTGAATTCACAAAATGATCCAACGGATCAAACCAACCACGATCAGTGACCCACATTTATTATGGATCCTAGGGTGGCAATTTTCTCCATCCACTAACCACCTTGCAACTTCTGGCTATCTTACCGTCCTCGCGAGTTTGCAAGTTCTCCACAAAGAATTATGATCGTCCAACTCTACTTCTCAAGGACTTCTCGCCAATGACTTGGTACCCTCCTTCTGAACTTTCATCTACTTGATCCAATGGTCTTGATTCCCCACGATCTGATGACTCAGATCTCATCGGCATTTCACGTATCGGGATTTCGTGTGTCATGAGGTCGAAATATTTTCCACCTTCGTCCTCCCTATTCCCGAAATGTCGATTTCTTCTTGCAAAATTAACAGTCCAGATCTCTCTTAGATCGACGGTTGTGATCCAATTGTGAATTCACGTTTCGTGAATTCTCACGAACTTGCCCTTAGACCATTTCAAGTCACGAGTCAGCGAAAGGCTAATCACTCTCCACGCGTCCTTTCCGATGGATGGTCCTGATGAATTCAGGATTTCACGTATCGCGATTTCCACACTCCTGTGCAACTCCAAAGGGTTTTAAACCTTGTGCACATTTTCTAGATTTGACGGTTGTGAGGGTTCTCCTTTCCTCCCGAATAGATTCTATGGCTCCAACACTTCTGGTGTGGAGTTCTCTCCCTCCTTGTGGCCATATACCACACCGGTTGCAGTTTTATAATACCGCTACACCTCCTGAGCTTTGTAACACGATCAAGTAGTCCATTGACACTCAGAAACATTCTGAGGTCTGAAATTAGTCCTCCAGACACAATTTCTTCTCAAAACCTCGGTCCAAAGACCACTTATCTGGCCCATCCAGGCTCAGCGTTGAAACTAGGCTCTGATACGATACTGTAACGTTCCCAACCATCAACCCCATGGTCGGGCCAACATTACTACGCGGAAAAACACTATTGTAACATATTATGCATTCTTATGAAATACAATTGCTTAGTTACAGTTAAACACAGTGTAAGCGCATTAATATCGTTAGCATACATAATCCACGGCATTAACAATAATTCACGAATACAGCGAAATACATGTAAACATTGCTAGAATCACAGACATGCATATTTAATTGAAATTATATGCATGTATATACTTATCTTTTAGACTGGATGTAATTCACCAAATGCGTGTAGACCTCCCACGAACCTCCCAGCCTTAGACTGTGCTACTCATCACTCTCAGTAGTAGGTCACCCCCAAGCTGGGACTAAGCTCCACCAGGTAGGGATTCCTAGGCTAGGCAGGGAATACAGGAAGACATACAGTCACAGGAGAAGGATTCTCTCCCATGAGCCACTTATGCCCACTGCCCATAGACTCTCATTCCCCACATGTCTGTCCCACCGCAGGAGTATACATATTCACTGTCACCAAGACAGTCCATCGGCTGCTAACCTCCCTTCCCTTGGGTTTCAGCAACAGACCAGACTGGAAGTCTCCGAGCTCTGTGGCACCTACAGGACTCCTTCCAGGAGCTCTCACTTCCTCTGCGCACTCTCTCACCTGGAGAGAGTCGCTCACAGACTGGGTAACCTACCTCTTCAACAACAATCACCTCCCTCACACTGGCCAGCAAGCCACATGCAGTCCAGCACTGTGTGGCCACAACAGTCAATTGGGAAAATGGGTATGGACACCCGAAACGGAAACGATTAGCGTTAAAGCATAGCGCAGCTCTGCGATTACAGGATGCGTTAAGCTTTCCGCCAAGCAACACAGGATGCATGGCTCAGCAATTACGGAACATTCAGTTATCCCAACCAACAATAAGGAACAGACTCACCTCTCTAGTTTCAGAGATGCGTAAGGTGTACAGAGGTTCAATCACAGAGGCCAAACGCGTACAGATGGAGGATGGAGGAATTGGAAGGTCGAACCCCGGATTCAGGTGATGGTTGGAGGAATGCCCACCCAACTCCTACTCAACAGTCGACGGAATGGAAAGAGAACCCCCAACACGACTCATTTCCTAGTTTAAATCGTATGCGCCTAGGTCGACACATGTCGCCCATGAAGCTGCATGCATCCCTCCCCGGGAACTTAGGACAAAACATAGATTTCACATGGCTTTTGGAATAATATTAAAATATTATTCCCAAGGACTTAAGCCCCTAGGCTCCACACTTAGCCTCTCTTTCCAAGCTTCCAGCCCCCAATCCCTTACCCAGGTTTTGTGGAAACTTAGTCCCCCATCACTCATTCATCATGATCAGTCCACACACAGAGATGTTTTGTATTAATATTGTGCATAATTACATGTACAAAAATCAGGCTCATGGCCTTCAACACTTAGGCTCCCTGGCCTAATAACACATAAGCCCACTAGCTTATATAACTTGGCTCACCAGCCTTATAAACTTGAATTACAGTTCATAAACAAGCTTTATACTTCATAGACATGATTTAAAACAGGGCTCGGCCTTGGGGACATTACAATACCAGTGTCGAGGAGCACAATATAAAACTCATGTTGGACGAATAGTTATCTCAGATGCATTCGGTTGCAAAACACTGGGTGAAGATCGTGGAAGAGTTGAGGGTTAAAGTTGAAGAAGAATGGGAGCATTGCAATCGGGTGTGGGAATAGAGGAAATTTTGGGATAAAATGGGTCTTATAAGAAAAAATACAGTTGATGAGTTGGAAATTCAATAACCAATAGAATTTCAAAATTTTGGGTTAACCATAATGGTTGAGTTGGACATCTAAAAGTCAAAGAAGCTTATTTGTCACATTTTCATTTAATAATAGTTAACGACACTTTGGAGAAGATATTGGTAATATCATCCTTGATATGATAAATGTTCTTGACACTCTAAATATTTTATATTTTATAATACCACTACCTTTAGATATTAAAAAAAAAAAAAAATCCCTTTGATATCATAAATATTATTGAAACACTAAATATTTAATATTTTAAGTTACCAGTACCTCCACATATTAAAAAAAAGTTCTATAATAATTACTTCATAGTGGGTCATTTTGGAATATGAAAATTATTTTATATTATTAATCTATTTAAAAGAAGAAATAATATTTTGAATTAAGAGTCCCTGAGGTGTAGGACAGGCAGTGAGGGAATGTGTTGTTAAGGCACTCTATGATGTCAAAGTCATCGATTCGAAACCTGCGGGGACAAAACATCCATCCATGTTAAAGGTTGGTGTGGCTTAAGCCAAGTGCGATCCCCGAGTGATTTTGAAAACTTAAACAAACAAAAAAATGAATTAAGAAAAAAAAACGCATGTATTTTAAAGCAATGAGAATTGGAATAATGTAGATTTAAAATATAATTAAAATTACTTTTTAATTAGAATGAGTTAATAAGTGGACAAAGTCAACTTTTTGTCTAATATTTTTTCAGTCATAATCATATTAAAATGTGTTAAAATCATTAGGGGAAAAGTACTATGACTTCCGACAAAATCTTGTCCACTTATTAATTGTATCCTTTAATAACTAGCTAAGAGCTAAAAACAATATAATATTAAAAAATTATAATAAAAAAATACCAACAAAAATTTGATTTTGTATCTCATTATTAAAATAGTCGTAGTCTAAAAGTTCTACGTTTTGGTCATTTTTTGGTGATCTTTTATGTTTAATTTTGCCTGAAATCCAGCGAGTAAGTATTGGATCTGCATATTTGAGTGGCTAGGTCTATATAATCCAAGTGCCCCGGGGATTTTTCAACATGCGGAATCCATTTATGCATTCATAAATGCAATTTAAACAATAGAAAATCGTGATTTCATCCAGATTTATGTTGTTGGATTCTGGCGAAAAATGACAAAACGTAGAACAATTAGACAATGTCATTAAAATATAACAATTAGACAATCGCAATAAGTATATTATCATTACAATTTAATATATTGTAATAAGTATATTATCATTATAATTTAATAAAAAGGAAAACATACATTAGAGATTGAGTTTTAATAAAACATAAATAAATAAAAAACTAAAATATTAAATTAAATTTTAGTAGAAATTAAATTATATTATTAATACTTAATTTAATTTAAATAAACATATGAAAAATAATAATTTATGTCATTTTTTATACGAAAATGATAAGACCATTCAAATTAAATATAATAAGAAAGAAGAATGGTCAAAATAAGTTAAGTTAGCTAGGTTTATATGGTAATTACAAACAAATTCAAAAAAATAAAATAAATTTAGTTATTGTGAAATATTGAATAGCTAAAATTTGATTATAGTTAAAAAATATTTTAATAAGACAAGTTTTTATTATGATTATAAAAAAATGATTCATTATAATGATATGTTTCATTATAATCATTTTAGAATAACTAAAATTTGATCATAGTTAAAAACATATTTTAATAAGGTAGGTTTTTCTTATAATTACAAAAAAGTGTTTCATTATAATGATATGTTTATATAGTGAGATATTATATGTGTGGTGATTTTATAATAATAAGGAAATATTATTTTATTTACATCATTATTTAAATTAGATTTTTTTAATTATTATTGACTAAATTTTAATATATTATTTAAATTAAAATTTATTATTATATATTAAAAAATACTTGTGCAACATAATAAATTTAAGATGATATAAATTTCAAAAAGAAAAATGCTATGTTTATTGTATGTAAATTATATTTTATCCGCTATCAATTATCATTTCTTGTATGTGAACAATAAATGATAATCATCGTTTATTATATGTTCACCAGAATTTAAAATCCTCATTATTATTTTTAATTCTCGCCTCTTTACTCTATATTAACCCAACTTACATGGACAACATCATTAATGGATAAATATAGATAAGCGTTCACTAGATACACATCTAACTTAGTGTGATGTGGCATACGGTGTTATTATTTTATATTTTCCTTAGGAGGCCCATTTTAGGCCAAAATTTGCTCAATGGCCTATCTCTGATTGCCGACTTTTGGTTCTCCCATAGAATTTTGGTCAATAGATGAAGTATTGACAGGTTTGCAAAAAGGGGTCGACGAGTACAAGGATGACGTCAACAAGATAATTGTTGTGGAACCGAGACACATACAGAGATATCTTTTTTATCATATTAAGATCATCGATCGGTTGGAGAAATTAGATGGAAGAATGCAAAAGTATATTAGTCGATTATGGGACAGCAAGCATGCATTGAGCATGTGGATGGACCAACATCGATTTCCGTATGGAGATGTTTGTGCCAAGATTTTCTCTCAGTGGGAAGAATATTTAGATGAGAACATGATTCCTAGAACTCACAGATCGCCCGAGGCGACGTGACTCAATTCACTATTTATTTATTTCAAGCCACTGAAATTGCTATTTTTAGTTAGATAATTTTGTATAAGTAAGAGGGTTCACCCCATAATTAAGGACCTTTGGTACAACAAATTTTTGGATTATTGTATTGAAGAATTACTTTCTACAATTAACAGAGAAGCTCCTCTAGATCCCAAAAGTTGGATTGGACCATTGTGTGTTCGGCGATCAGAGAGTGGATTGTTTTATGCTCAAATTGTTGTTTTATTGATGCCTAGTAAGATTTCCCTTTTACCAAGTTATCTTGCAAACCATGGATGCCACTAATATCAGTTTCATATCTTATTTAAATATGCATGTTAGTAAGTGATTGGATTTATTTTGATGAGCAATGATTCTAGAATTATTTCATGATATCTGACAAGTTTACAGCTAAAAAATCACATGCATGTTAGACAATTGTTTATTGGATCTTTTGGGAATTATTTATCGAAGTTTTACAAATTAGTTGATTTGATTATTCTATATTTATATTTCTTTCTAAAAAGTAATCTTTAAGAGAAATTACCTATTTACATACTTTACAGATTTTTTGTCAAATGATCAGTTATCAGAATTGCTTCTTTTAAGCTGCATGTGAATGTTATCATGCCTTACCCGAGAGGCTACCCCCTCGAGAAGTATTTTTTAATATTCAGTAATTTTGTTTCAAGTATATAGAAAACCAATTTTGAAAAACAATAGAAAGAGAACAAAAGAGATAAATTTGACAACTCTTAAAGTCCATCTAATGGTTGTTGGGCCATCAATTTCAAGTATTATTCCATACCAAATGGGAAGAGTCTAATTGGGCCTCATCCTCGGGTATAATCGATCCTATTGAGTTAAAGGGAATCCATCCCCCTCACACCTAGATCTTCATGGATCATATCTTTAAGCTACATGGTATGCCCACTTCTGATGTCTCGAATCAGGACCCCACATTCATTAGCAAATTTTGGTAGAAGTTATTTAAACATCAAGGTACACAGCTAAATATAATCACTACATATTATCCTCAAACCGATGGCCAAATAGAAGTGGTCAAGTACTTAGAAACCTATTTGATATTATTTTCTTTTGAAAAGTCGCACCAATGGGGCACAATGGCTTCCCCTTATTGAATGGTGGTACAATACCACTTATCATGGAGCTACCAAAATGACACCATATGAAATTGTTTATGGACAAAAACCCCTATCAGTGGCATCTTGTTTACTATGAACCTCCAAGGTTCATGCAGTAGATATAACACTCCATAATAAAGAATCCATTATCTGTATCCTCAAGGAAAACTTAGTTATGGCATAAAATTGAATGAAACAACAAGTTGATTAGCATAGATCCAAACATTCTTTTGTTGAAGGGGGTCAAATTTATCTTCAAATGTAACCTTATAAATAGATATTACTTAAAGATAAAGTTCCCCATAAGCTAGCTCCCAAGTTTTATGGTCCCTAACAGATCATACAATGCATTGTCCTGGTCACCTACAAGCTATGTGTCCCATCCCACTCCAAGATTCATCCAGTCTTTCATGTGTCCAGTTTGAAGAAGGTCATGGGATAAAATTACAAAGTGTATACCAATCTACCATAATTTGATGAAGAAGGTTCAATTTGGCTCCATCCAGAAGCAGTATTGGATACCAAAGAGTGTCATTTGCACCAGTGTGTGATCAGGGAATTATTGATCCAATGGAAAGATATGCAACTAGAAGATTCCACATGGTAATCGACAATGATTCTATAACAATTTCCTTAGCTTCATCCTTGAGGACAATGTTTATTTCAAAGGGGGAGGGAATGTTAGGTTCCTACCCTAACCCCCTTACTTAGAATATTTTGTTAATATATGAGGCCACCTTCCTTTAATAAATCCCACTAAATAGTGATTTGATAGTCACGCATTGTAAAAAGAGTTTTCTTTATTAATAAGGCCCAAATTGATTAGTAGGCCCTCATTATAAGTTGTCTTATAGGTAGTTAAGATTCTCTATGGGTAGCTATATATTGAGTAGAAGGTTATGTAATGTTTTGTCAAGAATTGTTAAAGGGAATCCATCCCCCTCACACCTAGATATTCATGGATCATATCTTTAAGCTACATGGTATTCCCACTTCTGATGTCTCGGATCAGGACCCCACATTCATCAACAAATTTTGGTAGAAGCTATTTAAACTTCAAGGTACACAGCTAAATATAATCACTACATATTATCCTCAAACCGATGGCCAAATAGAAGTGGTCAAGTACTTAGAAACCTATTTGATATTATTTTCTTTTGAAAAGTTACACCAATGGGCACAATGGCTTCCCCTTATTGAATGGTGGTACAATACCACTTATCATGGAGCTACCAAAATGACACCATATGAAATTGTTTATGGACAAAAACCCCTATCAGTGACATCTTGTGTACTATGAACCTCCAAGGTTCATGCAGTAGATATAACACTCCATAATAAAGAATCCATTATTTGTATCCTCAAGGACAACTTAGTTATGGCGTAAAATTGAATGAAACAACAAGTTGATTAGCATAGATCCAAACATTCTTTTGTTGAAGGGGGTCAAATTTATATTCAAATGTAACCTTATAAATAGATATTACTTAAAGATAAAGTTCCCCATAAGCTAGCTCCCAAGTTTTATGGTCCCTAACAGATCATACAACGCATTGTTCTGGTCACCTACAAGCTATGTGTCCCATCCCACTCCAAGATTCATCTAGTCTTTCATGTGTCCGATTTGAAGAAGGTCATGGGATAAAATTACAAAGTGTATACCAATCTACCATAACTTGATGAAGAAGGTTCAATTTGGCTCCATCCAGAAGCAGTATTGGATACCAAAGAGTGTCATTTGCACCAGTGTGTGATCAAGGAATTATTGATCCAATGGAAAGATATGCAACTAGAAGATTCCACATGGTAATCAACAATGGTTCTATAACAATTTCCTCAGCTTCATCCTTGAGGACAATGTTTCTTTCAAAGGGGGGGGGAATGTTAGGTTCTTACCCTAACCCCCTTACTTAGAATATTTTGTTAATATATGATGCCACCTTCCTTTAATAAATCCCACTAAATAGTGATTTAATAGTCACACATTGTAAAAAGGGTTATCTTTATTAATAAGGCCCAAATTGATTAGTAGGCCCTCATTATAAGTTGGCTTATAGGTAGTTAAGATTCTCTATGGGTAGCTATATATTGAGTAGAAGGTTATGTAATGTTTTGTCAAGAATTGTTATTTTATTTGGAGATTTTCTCTTGGATTTTTCCCCCTTGAAGAGGCAAGTGAACATAACACTCTATTTTTTATTATCAATAGATCCAGACATTTTTCTTAGGGTTTATCTATTCTCTTGTGTTCTTGGGTTTCTCACTACATTTTGTGGGATTGCTCTGAAATTTTGGGGTTAAGTACATTGAATTATAGGATTAGTGCATTTAACCTCTTTGATGTCACCAAAATACAAATGTCACAAGATCCATCTTCCTCCATGATCCATTTAGTAGTTTATGTGCACCATTTCTATGGGGAAAATCCCCTTAATCTGGGTCTAGCGACTAAGCAAAGCCTTAACACCCTAAAAGACAGAAAAGGTTCTATTCTACCCCAAACCACACACAACCTTACGATAATTAAGGAAGAGAAATAAGATAGAAACATGTACCTTAAGTCGTTACAGTTGATGTTGATCCCTTATGATTGTTGTCTCTTCCAAGACTGTAGGCCTCCTCCCAAAGATGGCATGAAACAATACTACAGAACAATCTAGAACAACATATGCTTAACTATCAAGATTGTCTAAGGAGTTAGTTAATCATGAAAATATCCATAAACATAAACACATAGACACAAGATCTGGGACGAGAACTTTTCTCTTTTATTAATAACCAAATTGGAGGTTACAACCTGATTTTACTGGCGTCGCTCCACGAAGCTCGCCTGGGTTCCTCTACTATGTCTCCAAGTGCATTATTCCCAATACAATATTCACCACCAACATGCCAACATAAGGAGAGAAGGATGGATGGTATAAGGAATATGGATGGAAGGGAATGTTGAGGATAAAACTCAGAGTAAAATGCAGAAGGCTTGGGTAACAAGGGAGAAAATTTGGCAAAGTTATCTTGCCTCTAGTTTGATATATCCAAATTACCCCCATAGGGCCCTATTTATATGAGAAAAATATGGTTAATTCGTTTCCAGAAAGGCTACAGGAGGTAAGATGGTTGAAAAACCTACGATATCTTGTAAACACCTCCAAAAAGCGCAGATTTTATATTTTTTTGTCACATTTTAGAGTACACTTGTGCTTTAAGTAGTGTAACAAGTGTATGTACGTGGGCTTTCAGGTATGCATCTAGCATATGTACGCACTCTGCCTATACAGTAGGGTGATTATGCCAATAAAAAATTTGTTTTTTGAGAAGAACTCCATCAAAATGGGTTTGGCAGATGTATGAATGAGTAGGCCAACATTAAGGATGCATAGAAGTGGTATTTTGAGTTATAACAAATGCCCCCTAATGTGTGAGGTCAGAAGATCAACTAATGGTCAAAATACATTACAACATCTTTAATAAAGTGGGAAATCACTAGAGTCAAGTAAACCCAAGCGAGTATCTGTGAGCATGTCATCTACAATAATATAATAATAATCATTGAGGTGGGCATTCCCATGCTCGGGATAAACTAAGCATGGTTTCGAATCAAGTACACTGCATATCCATGTCATATATATAGTAATAATGGCCACATGACTAATGTGTATTCCAATATAAAGTGTAGCCATGAACAATACACAACGGATCTACATCTCAAAATCATCAGAAGATATACAATGTCATAGAAATCTTTAGGAGGAATCAATGGCTGTGGTTGGAGATGATAACTTCATAGCTCGAGCAACAACTTCAAGATCTTCAAAACTCACGTAGGATTACAATAGGAGTGTAAGATTCACTACTCTGAGGTCTTCGACATACTGTTGTGGAAATACTGGAGGACCTTGATCATCATGCATAGAAATCCATTGATTCTGAATGCAAACTTAATAGGACTCTTGGGATGGATGACTCATGAAGGTCAAGAGACTTACCACAGAATGGTTGAATCGGGTTGCAAGACCTTCCCTTGCACAAAAGCACGACAAATGAAAATACTCAGGCGGCATGTTATTGACATAAGTCTATGGCACAGGATGTACCACAAACTTTCCATGTGTTTGGAAGAGTAACCAAATGGAGGAGGACACATCTCTATGTAATGAGAACAACTTCATAAGGCCATACTAGATCCCAATGCTTGCAGAACAAACAGAAGGATGTGTTATGTCCAAGAGTGAAAAAATTGTTTCCAAAAAAAGAGAATGTTTCCTTGACCCTCTTTTTCGAATATTTGATTTTTTTGTCTTTTCACGTATTTAACGAGTTTGAAAAGGAATAAAAGAATTCTACGTTACAAAGGAGGAATGAGTGTCGCGAGAAAGAAAACTAGTTCCAGGCACATGGAACATACTGATGCTCAATGCAAAGAGACATGTGCAGGATAAGGACACTCGGGAAAATTCCTCCATGGGTCAAGGTGGCAGATCGCAAGAGAAAAATGTGCTACAAGGCTTGCATCTAAGGAACGCTCTAAAGGTTCAGTAACAGCAACATGAAGTTTCCATTAGGCCAAAGACACAAGGATGACACATGTGATGTGATTACAGCATGACACAACAAGACTCCTTCCATGTAAATTTTTACGAGCCCAAAGAAGGTAAGCTTGGTGGTTTTTCACTTTTAGAGAGTCTGGAAAACACTAAAAGAAGACTCTAGAGTGATATTTTTCATAAAGTTAGTCTCCAGGGTCCGAAAAAGAATAAAATCATATTGAGGAGAACTCTTCTGGTCACTAGGGCCAGAGTATTCCTTTTTTTAGTTAGTCTAGTCAGTTCGAAAAAGGGTTAAACTTATACCAAAAGGACGTCTCTTCAGAACCATTTTAACGAGTGTGACAGAGACAAGATCACTCGACTATCTTTTCAATTTTAAGGATTCTGAAAAGAGATTAACTATGGACTCGTTTCTTTTTTCGTAATTTAGTCTCCTGACCCCGAAAAAGTATAAAACATAACTTAGGAGAACTCTCCCAACGAGACATGTCTCCCGAGGTGTACCTTTTTCCTAGGTAATCTATTGTTTGGAAAAAGGGTTAAACTTATGCCAAATAGATATTCTTTCTGGACCAATTAACGAGTGTGAAAGGAACAAGGTCACTCGGCAATCTTTTCTTGTTTAGGGAGTTTGAAAAGGGATTAGAGAAGACTCCAAGGGGTTTCCTTTTTCGTAAGTAATCTCCAAGGCCCAAAAAAGAGATAAACCAAAACCACGGAGAATGGCCCTTTTTCACAAATTTAGTCCCTCAAGCCTGAAAAAGGGTTAAACTTACGCCTGAGAATACTCTTCTAGTGAACTGTGGCTCCTAGAGCATACCTTTTTCGTAAAATTAGCCATCTAGACCGAAAAAGGGGTAAATTATTGTCGGACAGATGTTCCTTCAGATTTTAGTTTGATGAGCGTGAAGTTCAATAAGATCGCTCGGTAATATTTTCAATTTTAGAGAGTTTGAAAAGAGCTTAAAGAAAACTCCAGGAGGGCTCTTTTTTCTTAAGTAATATGAATGAGGATGAAAAGGATAAATAAATTATCGTTAGATGTCGCTTTCAAAGTTTAAGCGAGCTTGAAAGACAACAAACCATGCTCTTAGGGAGTCCCTGGGGTTTAGGCCAAAAAAATATGAAGAAGAATGAGGCTTCAACACACAGTCATGGTGGGACTAAAAGGACTCCCAAGCCTATAGGAAACTCACATCATGGATGCCAAAATGCAAGACAAGGATCTCCCTAAGGCATCCATGGAGGAAAAGGCTCTACCACCTAATTACAACACTTATAAAGAATCATAGAAGGTTTTGTGTCACACTTCGATGGGGTTGATCCTATGGCAAAGTGGAAATCATCAATAGAATGCAAAATGCAAGGCAGTGAAAACCTATCTTAAATGCAAATGGAGAAATCTTGACTTCATCACGAGATCCAAAAAGTAGTACCCATTCATCAACAATACAAAATCCAAAGGAACAATAAGTTTAAAGGACCAAAAGATCACCAAGAAGAATCATAAGATCCATCGAGCGACAGAAAGAGAAGAAATTAGGGTCAAAGTAGGTCAAAATTGGCTCAAAAATCTATAAATAGGAGTAAAAAGAGTCATTTTCACCATTACACTTTGAAAATTGCCAAAAATAAAAATAAAAACCTCTTCCTTCAAATCGACATTTCAAGAGCCTCAGTGGACGAAAACAACTCATTGTTGGGCCAAGTAAGTAGTTTTTCCCTTTTCCAACAAATTCATTCATTCATTTCATGCTTTAAGTGGATTTGGGGGTCGTGCGCTCTCAAAATTTGGCTCGACTATGCACATATGCATGCTTTTCGCAGTCAGCACGTATATGTACTCTAGCTAAGATACTATCATCATGCGTACGTATGCGACTGATACCAAAAAATGGCATGTACATGCTTCAAAAGTTTTTAAAAGAGAGATACTAACTCCCAAAAATGTTTGACATGACTTCAGGATGTGTGTTCGTTGGAGGTGTTATCACATAGAATTTCAAGGGTCAAAAAGCATTTCAGTTTTGATTTTGAGTCATAGGTTTTCATTAAATTTTAGGTTTTTATGTCCCTTTGCTATACTCATTTTAAAATTTTGATGTAAATAAGCTAAGGTTATTTTTGGCTTTGGTCTAGAGTCCTTGGGTTATGCCTTGCTATCATAACAAATCAGATAAAGCTTCATGAGTCACATCTTTCACATTCGCCATCATCACCCTGACATGTCACCTCCTCCATGTTGTAAGCAGACCCCTCCTTTTGTCACCTTTACCCGTTTAGTTGTCTTTTCAGTTTTGATTTGTACGCTGCCAACTCACTGCGAGAGTTTGCAGCGCATTCTAAGGTACACCATGCATTCATTGTTATCATTCCATTTATGGATCGTGTCAAAGAAGATATCCTTGTTTTCGGAGCTGATATTTTAAACATTTCCAGGGATTGTGTCATAAAGTATTCTAACTTTTTTCTCCAAGTGTGAAAATCATATTTGAGCTTGGCACTGCAAACCTGGGTCTATGGACATGTGCTACGAACTCGGCATTGCTAACTTGTTGAAGAGGAGAGTTGGAGGTTAATTTACTTGCAAACATTCTCGTTCAAATTTAATGACATCAATAGAAAACACAATTCCATCAGGTACTCCATGAAGATTTATACATTGTCTAAAGGTTGAAGGAAAGGTTTTGGTTGGTTTCACCCCTCGGTGTTGGGAACTGTGTTAAGTTGTTGCTGACTACTTTCACATCGATTTCCTTCATGCTATGAACCCTACATATCAAACCTCATCACCTTTAATACCTCATCTACCCTGCCCACTACCTTAATCATTTGCTTCTCTAGTATTTCCCAACGCTGCAAACCCCTTGTT
Organism: Picea glauca; assembly: GCA_000966675.3. NCBI lineage: Eukaryota > Viridiplantae > Streptophyta > Pinopsida > Pinales > Pinaceae > Picea > Picea glauca. The sequence goes on from JZKD02S2165620.1 coordinate 317,065, forward strand.
CGAGCACTGTGAACTCTCATTTCTGGCGTTGCAAACCTTGTGTTGCAAATCCAACGCTGCAAACCCTTTGTTCTAGTTGTGTTGAAAATTCTTCCTCCGCATACTTGGCGAGCTCAAATTCAAAGGAGTGACTCTACAACCATTTCATATTGGATTTTGGTTAATCAACTATCAGATTATGTTTAAGATTACATGCATTGTTCATGTTGTTAAAGGATACTTGTATTGTCATAAGATCTATATTTCAAGCAAAGAATTCACAGGTGTCTTTTTCTTATTGTAAATTCCATTAGTTTCCTATATTTATATACTCTATTTGAATACTGTCTCTCTCATCCCTAAATGTCCATAAAGTGAATTGTATAGAATCATGTACTCGGTCAGCCTATGGAAAACAATCTCTTATCAAAACCCTAGTATATTGTATCCTTGTTTTCATACATCTACATGTTATTACAACTCACATAAAACATTCCTCAGTAGCATTCATGAACAATCCACAATATAAGAAGACTCATAAGGGAGGTGAAATATTAAGGACTAAGCCCTATTATATGCATCTTTTTTATTTTGAACCCTTGATCAGAGAGGCTTTCTAGAGGGTATGTAATATTCCATATATAAAAAGTATGCAAAACATAAATAAAATGATAGAAATGGAAGATGAGAAACAATATAACCAGAACAACACCACAATAATACCAAAATGATACCAGAATAACACCAAAAAGAGCACTTAGATTACTGAGAGCAATGTTCACCTGCCTCTTCGAGGGGGCAACCTCCAGCAGAGCAGATCTCTATTACAATAATATCCAAGACAAAAGTTCACATGCCCTTGACTCCTATTTATACTAAATATGTCTATCAAAAGAACCATCTAGAGGAAGATCCTTCTAGAAGCGGAAGCTTCTATTAGGTCTTCTTACATTTGACTTATTCTTCCTTATTTCTAGGCCTTATTAATATTTACCTTTATTACATCGGAATATATTATTCTACCTATGTGAGGGGTTAGTTCCCTAACATGTCTTCCCCCTTAAAAATAGCCTTGTCCTCAAGGCTTGAGATGTGGAAATTGTTGCAGAATGGTAGTTGGTTCCCAAGTGGCATCTGTTGGGGTTGTATTTTTCCACTGGACTAACACTTCCTTGATGGTTCGTTGATGCAGGAAACGTTCATGCTGGTCCAAAACTGCTTGTGGATGTAGCCAAATGAAGCCTTCTTTGTCCAACTCGGGAAGGTTGGTTTGAGTTTGGCACTTAGTTACAATCACCTTCTTTAAGCAGGAAACATGAAAAACAAGATGTAGCTTAGAATGACTGGGAAAAGCTAACAGATAGGACACCTATCCCACATGCTTGATAACGGTATAAGGACCATAAAATGTGGGCGCCAGTTTCTAACAATGGTTATCCTTGAGGTAATTTTTCTTGTAAGGTTGCAGTCGAAGAAATACCTGATCCCCTTCTGCAAATTGATGTTCAGAGCGACCTTGATATGCTTGTTACTTCATGCGATTCATGTCCAAGACCAAATTCTCTTTAAGGGTATGGAGAATAGCCTCTCGAATTGTAAGTGTTTGGTCAACTGCCTGGACCTTCAAGACACCTAGTAAATATGAGAGAATTGAAGGTGGATTTTGTCCATATACCGCTTCAAAAGGAGTCATGTGGGTAGTTGTATGGTATGAAGTGTTGTACCACCATTCAGCTAGTGGTAACCATTGAGCCCACTGATTTTTCTTTTCAGATGAAAAACACCTCAAATATGTTTTCAAACACTTGTTTACGACTTCAATTTGACAATCAGTCTGGGGATGATAAGTTGTGTTGAGATGCAATTGGGTGCCTTGTAGCTTGAACAATTCTTGCCAAAAATTACTGGTGAAAGTTGGGTCGCAATCAGAAACAATAGAATGTGGCATGCCATGAAGCTTGAAGACCTGATCCATGAAAAGTTGAGCCACAATGGATGTTGTAAATGGGTTTTGAAGAGCATAGAAATGAGCATACTTGGAAAGGAGATCAACTACCACCATGATGACTGATTTATTGCCTGATTTAGGTAAGCCTACAATAAAATCCATAGAGATATCCCGCCAAATAGCAGGTGGAATCGAAAGCGGTTGTAGTGTGCCAGGAGATTTGATTGTTTTTCCCTTGTTGCATTGACACACATCACATTCAACCACAAAATTACGAATATGTTACTTCATACCATCCCAGAAAAAATAATGTTTGACCCTGTCATAGGTTTTGGTAAACCCGGAGTTCCCAGCTGTGGGTGTAGCATGAAGCTCAGAAAGTACCGTGGATTTAAGTTTTGACTGTTTACTTAAATACAAATGGTCCTGTATCGAATCTCATCATGGATCCAAGAGTACCCTGGGGAAACTGGAGAATTGGACTGCAATTGTTGTATCAGATGCAAAATTTTGGGATCGTGTAGCCATTCCTGGCGAACGGCTTGGAGCCAATCTGGTACAATGAAGGAGAGAGAAAAAAGGGACCGTTCATCTTCATATTTTTGGGAAAGTGTATCTACAACCACATTGTCTTTTCCTTTGTTGTAAATGATCTCATAATCATATCCAAAGAGCTTATTCACCCATTTTTTTTGCTCTAGGGAGGAAATGTGTTGTTCCAGAAAATACTTGAGGCTTTGATGATATGTCTTAATTTGGAAGCATTGCCCCAATAGATAAGGGCGCCAAAGATCAACGACATGCAGAGTAGCCAACATTTCCTTTTCATATATGGATTTGCCCAAATTTCGTTCAAACAGTTGTTTGTTGGTAAAGGCCAAAGGCCAACCCTCTTGCATAAGGACAATGCCAATTCCTTTCCCTGAAGCATCACATTCTAGTACAAAGGTCTTTGTGAAATCAGGAAGGGCCAAGACTAAAGTGGTGCACATGGCCATCTTCAAGGTTTGAAAAGCCTGAGCAGCTGCTGGAGTCCAAGTGAAATAATTATTTTTAAGGAGTGTCGTGAGAGGTGTCGCAATATTTCCATAATTCTTAACAAACTTGCCATAATAACCTATTAAGACTAGAAATCCACACAATATTTTGAGAGACTTTGGGTGAGGCCAGTCTTTCATAGCTTCAATCTTTTTAGGATCCACCTTGATGCCATCCTTTCCAACAAGATGACCCAAGTACTCGACTTCTAAGGCGCCAAAAGCACATTTAGATTGTTTCAGGAAAAGTTGGTGATGAGAGAGTAGATGGAGAATTCGATCCACATGAGCAAGATGGTATGTCCAAGTTTTTCTATAGATGAGGATATCATCAAATAAAACTAAGACAAAATGATGGAGAAAAGGATGGAAGACATGATTCATGAGGCTTTGGAAAGTGGAGGGAGCATTACACAAGCCAAAGGGCATGACAAAAAACTCATAGTGGCCCTCATGACTTCTAAAGGCAGTCTTAGGAATCTCTGCCTCTTTCATACGGATCTGGTGGTAGCCAGAATGAAGATCAAGTTTAGTAAAGAACTGGGCACCACTCCATTCATCCAAGAGGTCATCAATGATAGGAATGCGAAATTTGTCTTTAATGGTGAGTTTGTTGAGGGTGTGTAAATCAAGACACATGCGCCAAGAACATTCTTTCTTCGTGACCATGACCACAAGAGAAGAGTAGGGGCTCGTACTAGGGAGGATAACACCGGTGTTAAGCAGTTCTTGAACCATTTTCTCAATTTCATTTTTTTGGAAAAAGGGGTGACGATAGGGACAGATATTGGGAGTAAGGCTTACTGGGACAAGGGGAATGGAATGATCATGAACACCACGGGAAGGAGGGAGTCCCTAGGGAGTGGAAAAAACCACTTGATGTTTAGATAGGATGGATTGGAGGTCATGCGGTACAGAGGGTGTCTTAGTTTCTTGCATAGCATGGAGTTGGGAAATAACGCCCGAATGACATTTTTTGAGCATATTTTCTATGCGATGGGAACTAATGATCTCAGGGGAACCAGTGGTGATGACTTGGAACTTATATTGTTGGCCCTCCTCGTCGGATTGCATGGTTAATTCCTTATAATCCATGAGAATGGGACCCAAATTCTTTATCCAGTCTACACCCAACACAATGTCACAACCGCCCATGTCGATAGAAAACATATGAGATTTCAGGTGGTAGTCACCAATTTGGACACTCACATTTTCACAACGCCCTCCACATTTCATGGACCCAGCATTGGCAATCATGATTTGGAAATTATTAACTGCACGGATATAGCAATTAGTTTCTTGGGCAATGTGACGATGAATAAAATTATGGGTTCTTCCACTATCAACAACAATGATGACCTTCCTATTCTTTATGTAGCCAATTAGTTTGAGGGTTTGGGGAGCAGAGAATCCAGTGAGAGCATTTAGGGAAATGACCGGTTCTACTTCGGGAGGATTTGAGGGAGGGGTTATGTTAGTGGGTTCAAGTGACACAGACACAAGGGGAGCTTCAACATACTCTTCTGAAACATCCTCTGAGATGGCCATAAAAATATTTTGTTCCTTACACTTATGTCCCAGAAAATATTTGTCATCAAAATTATAACAAAGGCCTTTAAGTTGGCGTTCAGCCATTTCAGCCCTGGTCAATTTTTTTATCTTTAGTGGAGTAGAAAGAGGAGTGGGATTTACTGGTTTAGTGCAAGGAATAAAGGAGGGTTTCCAGTTTTGAGAAGAGACAACCTGTTGTGCTTCCTTAGCTATGTTAGTAGCCTCCACCCAACTCTGAGGCTGAGCCATGAGGACATGGGCACGAATCTCATCCTTGAGGCCACTGATAAAACATTATCGAAAAAAATCACCAGAAATGCCCTCTATACGAAAAGCCAGTCGCTCAAAAGAAACTATAAAGTCTTCCACTGTGCCAGATTGTTTCAACTTTTTCAAATAGCATAAATGGTTGGTGTCAGTGTCAAAGTGTTCATAAAGCTCTGCCACAAAGTGTGTCCAAGCAACATACCCTTGACAGGCAGTTTTTCTCCATTGCCACCATTGCCAACGTTCTTGATCTAGGTTGAGAACATCATACCGGAGTTTGACCAAGTCATCGGCAATATCGTACAAAGAGAAATAATGTTCCATTTGAGTTACCCAACCAGTGGGATCTGAGCCATAAAATTTGGTCACATCCACACGTTGAAGGTGTAGGTCACGCTGAAAGTGATGGGGCTGGAAATTATGGGAATGAGAGGACGTTTAAACTTCGATATGCAAAGGTGGGTCAGATAAAGGGGGATCTGCAGGGATATGGAGCTTGGTGCAGATCATCGAAATGATAGATTCCAGCTGGGTAGTAATGTCTTGTTTGAGGTATTCTTTGAGTTCCTCGATTGAGGTGGCAATAGAGGAATGCATGTTTTTATTGATGGTGGAAATATTGGCACTGACTTGTCTCACTTCTTGTTGGGTCTCTATGAAATTAGATTGCAAAGTATTGAAGCGAGCTTCCAAGTCTTGGCTACGGGTATGGGCCATGATGATGAGGGAACCGAAGAGGGGCGGGTGGGGTCAAAAAAATTGCTGAAAAATGATATGTATGAATGTGATAAGGGTGAAGAGATAAATCCAATGGAATAGGTCTCAAATAATGCTGCAACAAAATCCAGACTTTTTTTTTTTTTTTACACTTACGGAGTTATACTCTGGTCAGAAGAATATTGCAGTGATGAAATGCCCAAATGCTTAATCAGGAAGAAGTGTGTAGTGATTTGAAAACTCGAATAGTTGTGCGGCAATAGATCTGGTTTGTTTTGTTTTTTGTTTCCATCCCCAAAGGTTAGGTATTCAAGGGTTCTACAGACAAGGGTTTGACCTGTGCTATAGCTCTTTGATATACGTGCAGGGTCCAACAGTAGTACTCATCCCAATATCTCAGGGCACCAACTAAGGAGGCTAGACCATGCCCTTATTCGTACTACTCAAGTACCCAAGTACTAGAGAGTATCTTCCCGAGTGTTGTTCTCGGTGGCACTATAACAGTCAGGCGGTCGATCGGTTTATCTAAAGAGAGCTTCAGGAAATCTAGGTCGATTCGTATACAGGTGTTGTCTGATGTTATACCACTCGAAGGTGTACCAACATGGGTTACAAGGGTGGCCAATAGATGTGTGCTTAAGTATCACTTGTATTTACTGCATGTATGAATCCCCAACCGTGGGTTTATGCGCGTAATGACAGATCTTTGTAGCTTAAAGACGTCGGAATACGTCTCTACCCTGGAAAAAAAATAACCCACAATTTTCTGCCAAGGAAAGTACTCTGATACCACTTGTAATATTCCAGATATAAAAAGTATGCAGAACAAAAATAAAATTCTATAAATGGTAGATGAGCAAAAATATAACTAGAACAACACCATAATAATACCAAAATGATACCAGAATAACACCAGAAAGAGCACTTACATTACTAAGAGCAATGTTCACTTGCCCCTTCGAGGGGGAAACCTCCAGCAGAGCAGAATTCTATTACAATAATATCCAAGACAAAACTTCTCATACCCTCGACTCATATTTATACTAAATATGTCTATCAAAAAAACCATCTAGAGGAAGATTCTTCTAGAAGCAAAAGCTTCTATTAGGTCTTCTTACATTCGACTTATTCTTCCTTATTGCTAGGCCTTATTAATATTGACCTTTATTACATCAGAATATAGTATTCTACCTATGTGAGGGGCTAGGTCCCTAACAGGGTAGGTTGTATCAATTTTTGTCAAAGAATGTAAAGGTGGCACCCAGACGTGGCTAGGAAATTTGCATTAAATTTCAATGGGACCAAAACCAGGGTTGGAATATTGGAGTTTGAAGTTTCATAATTGGTCATCTCCTCTGCAACAGGGATACCTAGCACTGGAGAAAAGTGGTTCAAGGCTATGACACTAAATGCCCCTTTCTCCAAGTATTTCCTCAAACCAGAATACCAGGAAGACAATCTGTCCAAAGGGGTACCCAGAAATCATATGCTTTAAGGTTTTGATAAAATGTTGAAGGTGATTCAGAGGTATTTTACCTATGAAGGAATATTTAACATGGTATACCAATACCATATCAAATTTTTGTTACACTTCACAGGGAAAGAATTTATAAACCACCCTTTTTATTTGTTCAAAATTATTGGCAAAATGGTTGATAGAGTTCAGGCCAAATCCAAGGAAGTGGACACTAGTGTTTTTCACTTAGGTCTTATCAAAATGCTAGTGATAGAAGAATTGAGAAAGACAAACACAGACTAGGAAACATTCATCACTTCTTAACAATTTTAGTTGAATGTTTCCCCCACCCCACAGTCCAAGCTTCAAAGCCTTATTCTTTATGAGAAGATTGTGTATTCAGAGGTGAGCAAGAAGAGAAAAGGTACTATGATTGCTAACGTTGATAGGTCCCAAAAGGGAGATGAATAAGGAGGACCTTCATAGTCTTCATAGAGGGAAGCTTCACCCATGTTAGATCCCACTCCAATGAAGGTTCTTTCAAGCAAACCCACAGGCCTAAGAGGAAGAAAGTTGGTGTTTCCTTCACCCAGTGTAGCTGACAATGTCAAATCTAGGAGGCCTATTACTAGAGTAGCATCCAAGCTAGAAATCCCTATGAAGGATGATGCAGTAGGAGTTTCATCCCAAAGGAAAGTTAAATACATAGATGTTGAAAATCTTGTTGAAATCATTGACATCACTACTCCTCAAGAAGAGAGAAATCCCACTTTTAAGAGGCTCAAAAGACAACTTAAAGAGGCAAGGGATGAAGTTGATGAAATGAAGGGGAGTTGGTTTCAAAGAGGAAACTTAAGGGACTCATGGACATGTATCATGAAACTATTGATAAATTCATATTTATAGCCAAAATGTTTCAGCCCCTCCACAAGCAGCTCAAAAACCTCTATAGAAAGAACAGAGCTTACTAGGCACAAATCAAAAAACTAAAGACAGAAATTCATCCTTTCGAAGAGGAGTTATCTAAGAGAAATCTGGATATGTTGGCTAAAGTTGCAACCATGAGGAGCTCCAAAGTTAGAAAATGAAGAATTTGAACACCTTAACCCATATCGGTTTTGACAATTTCATGTTTTTGTATTTTGAAATTTTGAGGATGGTCATGCTTGATAAATCATGTTTAGCTACTAGGATGTTATCTTCTAAGTCATATATCATGATTATATGTTATTACAATAGTCGGTGGAACTGTATATAGTTTTCGAACACTTTAAGGCATTTTTCAAAAGAAATAAGCTGCTACAGGAAAGTTCACAGCACTTGGCGCTGCGAACTCAAGTTTTTGAGTTTTGAAGAAAGGAACAGTTGCTAGGTGTCAAAGATCGATGCAAGCCAGTTATATGATGGTCATTTATGAGATGGGAGGCCGCATGCCAAAGGGAGAAGCGCTCAAATGGACACTTCATCAGCCATAAAGAAGATGTTGAAGACATTGCCAACATTAGCCTAAATTTTAGCATTTTGTTGTTTTCTGTTATCCACCTGTTTCCACGCCACTTTGAGGGCACAGGGATCCTGTGATAAGGTTTTTATTCGAATTATAGTACTGTCACTGACAGTCTATGTTATAAAAACACTATTTTAATTCTGATGGAGGGTTCGAATGGTCTAAGAGAGGACTCACTTTTGATATTGTGTTATTTTACAAAAATACCTTATCTTTTATGTATCAGACTTAAGATTCTCTAGATAATGAAAATCAGTTCTTTTTCCTATCATCTTTTTGTCTTATAATTCTGATCACGGTCTAGTGAAAGATTCATTTGACTAATTTATAGCTTGTTGTAATAAAGGATCTGTTGTAATGTTGTTTACAGATATATCATAATTCATCTCTTTGATTGTAAGATTTTCTTGTTTCGGAGAGTTCTGCTTTATATGTTTGTCATAATGCCTAATGTAGTTGATAGACATTTCATTTCCTTCTTATTAATTCTTCCACCTAATCATCCTTTTTCTAAAACCGTGATCAAATTTATTCAGAGCCTTATTTGTTGGTGCAAATTATGTGAAGTAAGTTGTGATTTACACTATTTTCTTGAGTTTTCATCCATTTTCTACCTTATCGTAGAACATATCTTTAACCTATTAATGGGTGTTGATAGTACACTTTAGCAGTCAAAGTGTGACTTCCAATGCTAACAGGAGGGAAAGAGAACATGAGGATGTTGATCAAATGGTTGAGGACAACTCAGTGGCAGTGGCAACCTTAAAACAATGTCGGTTATAGAAATATTTCCAATTTCCCCTTATGAGAGCTCAACCACAACTATTGAAACATCTGGTAGAATATTGGAATCTAGATGCAGAGGCTTACATGATAGAGGACCAATCATTAAGACCCACTATTGAATACCTATACTTCGTGATCAGTCTCTCTAGGAGGGGCGAACTGGTTAACTTGGATACATTCCCTCCCGAGCCATACCATGTAGCCCACGACATAGATATGTACTACGAGGCCAGCACAGAGAAGGTGGGATCTCAAGTGTTGGTACGGAAGATTGAGAATCTGAGTTTGAGGGTGGTTCCATACATGATTGGGTAGATGACAGGGTTTGCTTCTCTACACCAAGCTTCACAGGCCCAAATGCATTGTGTTGTGTAATGTTTGCAGATAGTTATTTTCGATTGGAGCATCACGAAGCTCAATTACCTGAAATTCCAGTTGATTGAGTATAAGTTGAGATAGAAGAGGAAAATTTTATTTGGAACAATGTTGTGTGCATTCTTCTTTGAAAGAGTTCCAGGGATGAGTCCTAGGGAGGGTGTACGGGGGCGCATAGCCTCCTTTCCAGCACTCTGCAGATGGGTTGTTTTGATGTCGCGCCAGGGAGGAGGATGAGTACGCGAGACATATGATGAGAAGTTCTTTGAGTGGTGGAAACTCCATATTCCTACCATAGAGGACTACCCATATGTGGGTATCAGTTTCTTGAGGAACCCAGAAGTGCCTATGCCCCCTGGTGCAGCACACGGCAACATAGCTACTTACATTTTTTTATTTTTAAACTTTCAATTTTCAATTTTATAAAAGAAAATAAAACATTTTTTTGGTAACATCACAATACTAACTTCCAACCTATTATGTATAGATGTGGGGCCACTATGACCAACAGACTTCGTTCGTACTCGACATTTTCCACGAGAGTACACCCAGCAGGGAGGAGTTGTAGTCTAGGCAGGCCTTCATCAGCAGAGGTGGAGAGGGTCCCCAAGCAGGTAGAGAGGAACGTGGCGTCCCTCACCCATGGTGTGCCCATGGAGGAGATCAAGGATCTGCAGCCATCCATACATATTCACGTAGTGGGAGTACCCAAAGCATGGGTCCATTTTTTCCGACGTCTAGCCAACATCGTCGTCTATTATATAAGGGCCAATAGGCCTAGATATTAGAGTAGAGTTAGAAATTATGCGTGTCGAGGGAACTCTTCTTGTATCTCCCATATGTATTGAGGGCATAATCCCGATGGTGTATTATTGACACTTTGGAGATCTATGGCCCACATTTTTGTACTGTGACATTATTTTGGACATATTATATATATACATATTTTTTCCTTGTGGAGTAAACATCCTTTGTACAAATGTATTTACATGTGCGTGTATGTGTGTGATTTTATATTTATGTGTGTGCAAGATGCCAATCTAATACATGATTAGCCAATGCATCAGTTAGTTCATTAGATCTCCAAGGAACATGAATATAAGTGATATAATCAAAATAATGTTATAAGAGACGTACCCTAAGGAATCGTTGGTGAAGGGTGGGATTGTAAACATGGTACACTCCATTTAACTGTGACACTACCAGTTGATCATCTAGATGAACCCAGAGGTGAGAAATACCATGCGACAATGTGTCACATAGTAATTCTATTACAACATTATTGGTTGCTTTTCCTAGACAGATACCTCCCAAAGATATCAACTGGACAGTGGGCGTGAAGATCACCCAAGCTTTGGAAGCAATCCTCTGAGTTTGTTGGCTAGCACCATCCGCGAACCCAACATAAATCTCATATTCACCTGACATATGCCATAGTGAAAAAACACAATAAACTACACGTCCATAAAACAAAAAGAAATTAAAATGTATACATAAAACTATACATTATATACAAGAAGTCACACTCATGTGACCAACCTAAGCATAATACTTCTTAAGGTAGAGCTCATTTCTAGGCTCATACAAATCATTACCTTTGAAGTCAACCAGTTGATAAGCACCTTTTTCTAATACTTTCTTAACAATGAACGATCAGAACCACATGGGTTTGAATTTTCCTACCCCCAAGGAATATTTATCTTGGTCATAGACCAAGAAAAGATCACCTTCAGAGAAAACTATAGGGTAGAGAGAACAATCATATTGACACTTGACACACTGTTTGTGAGCCTTGTTGGCTGAGGTTTTGTCTCGACGCTACTCATCGAGCTGCTTGAGATAGAGGAGATGTTATTCAAGTGTAGTTGTGTTGGGCAGTAATTCCACTGCCAACTTAAGAGAGGGAATCTAGAACTCTATGGGAAAGACTCCCTCCAACCCATAAATGAGTTGGAAAGAAGAGAATTTGGTAGTAGTCTAGACTGAAGTTCGATACACACAAAGTTTTGAGTAGAACATCAAATGCCAATTCGACTTGGCCAAATTGATCATCCATTGAAAAATAGTCTTGAGAGACTTATTAACAGCCTCCACCTCACCATTCACCTATGGATAGTAGGGTGACGAATGTTCCTGCTTAAACCCAAGATTTGATTTTAACTCAGTCATCATCTTATTCTAGAAGTGACTTCCATGGTCTATGACAATATCCTTCAGTACACTGAACCTAGCTACAATCTGGTTAAAAATGAAAATCGTAGTCGTTTCTCCATCATTAATGAATGTTGACATGGCCTCGACCCACTTACTGAAGTATTCTACCACCATGATGATGTAACGATTCCCCCTATCTGAATTCGGGTGGCATGTAATGAAATCCATCCCCCACTTAGTGAAGGGACCAACAACATTAACTGGATACATGGGAGCAGGGTGTGCCTACATCTTCCGAGAGAAGATCTAGCATGGGTGACACTTCTTGACTGCCTCTACATAATCGTTGATTAATGAGGGTCAGAAGTATCTTGCACAAAGAATTTTCTAGAATGTTTCCAACCCAGACAAGTGATCGCCACATGCTCCAGTGTGGCAATTGTTCAACACGAGCTCTGCCTCTTCATGAGCCAGGAAATGATGGAGAACACAATCAACTCCTCGACGATATAAAGTATCATCGATGATAAGATAATTCTACACTTGATGGCATATCTGTCGACACTCATCACGAGAAGCATAGGAAAGGCACTTCAAAGTCTGAAGATAAACAAGTATATCTCCATACCAAGGGTCTAAAGATGAAATAAGGAAAAAATCCCCATTGATCAATGACTCTTCGGGAAAATCATTACCACTCTCGACCGAAAGTTCCAAAATTAGCTCAACTTGTGTAGACCCCCTTCTCTCCAAGGGTTACACGACCTCCCTGTCTAGGATCTTTCAAGACTCTGATTCAGAATGTCCCTTTGGTTCCGCACTGGAACCTTCAACGACTAAAACCATAGGTCCTTTTACGAAACTCCACTTGAGTGAACTAGCACCAGGCGAAATTTTCCTCTCCATGTGAGCGATGACCACAGGCCTAACCAAAAGGCGCTTCTCACTTCACAACCTTAGGTATTCCATTGTGAGTCAACCCAACTCTCTGACCTTTTGAACTCTAAATAGAGCTTAGCGAACGCTATCTCCTTCCCTTAACTTCTATCTATGTGACCTTCGGCTAGAACTTGTGGGTCAACCCTTCAAGTGCTTCAGGACTTCGTGTTTCACGAAGTTGGGTGATAGTTCACCTCCTTCCTCCTGACTCGTGAATTCTAAATTCTCCCTGGATAATCGACAGTCCTTATCTCTCCTGCAACCAACGGTTGATATTTACTTCGCGACTTCATGTATCGGAGATTTTCACTTCCAAACTTTTGATTCATGAAATTTCGAAAGATCCTTGTGACTAATCAGTGCACGACTTCTCCAAGATCTAACGGTCTAAAATGGTTCAGTTCTTAACCCTTTATCTTATCCAATCTTCAAAATTTCTTCTTCTGAAGGATTCCTCCCGCTAAATCCTTCGTACTTGTTCTTCCTTCGAACTTTGAATTCCTCATAGGGATTTCTTCGACACTTAGTCAATTTCTAGTCCTGTGCACTCCTTGCAACTGACCTCTTCACCGTATTATGAGAAAAACCAGGTTATTTCCCCAACGTTTTCTCCAAATCAAAAACTTTGCATATGCACTCCTTGCGCTATGTTGGTAACTTGCACTATTTTTCCCTGATCTTTTAACTTACTCAATCTCTAAGGGACTCATCCCTTCCGTGTCTTCCAAAGGACTTTCTGAGCTTTCAAACTTGAAACAAGTTCACCTTTACGTGCACTCCTTGTGCTTAATATGCACACTTTCCATACAAAAGTCCCACACTATCTCTTTTGAGCTTCAAGTCAAAAAATACTCTCTCATACGCACTCCTTGCATATCTTACAGAAGAGAAACACTTGAAACTTATTCAATTATTCATTCACTCACCATGAACATCATATATCCACAAAACACATAACAACAATAAAACAGTATCAACACTATAAAATTGGATAAATTTCCTTTGTTCTATTCATTTCAGAAAAACAGTAATTACAGGTACCGTCCCCTTTCAAGCAATACAATGAAAACTTCTCTAACTGAGTGCTTCCCCGAATCCTCTCTATCTTATCTAAGTTCTATCACCTTCTACTCTAGCGGTTACCTACTCACTTAATTAAATACAACCTAATCACTAATGAGGTAAAATATCCTACACCTGTAATATTTTGCAGTCGTGTAAGGATTTACAATCGCTCAGTCATTTCAAACGGTGGCCTAACTTTACATACTCCAATTTAATTAATGCAAAATTCAAGAATCTCCACACCGCTACCAAGCTGGTTAAAAGTCGACTTTGGTTCTTTCAATGCATGAAGTGTCGAGTTCACTTCCACCTCCGCTTTTCTTGATTTGATAGAAATGCTCCTACATCATCAGCAAAAACCGAATACTTCTTAGACTTCATCGAAACAAAGTCCAAGTAAAATTCTTGAAGAATGACTATTCATCAACTAATTTTCATGTCGTGTCAACACATGTTGAAAAGGATTCACAATAGCTACAAAGGTGTTCTTGCAAAGCAAAATGTAATGATAGAAACTTTGGACAGTTGTCAATGCTAGATTCTTGGCATGAGTGTAGTTGAGCTCTGGTCTGACTAAGCCTAGGCTAAGATAGTAGATAACAAGCTCCTCGAGCACATAATCTTCTTGAACCAATACCATACCAATAGTAGACTCTATTGCAGCCAAGTAGAACAAAAAATAATTGCCATAATCTAGAGGACTGAGAAGAGAGGAAAATGTTAGAGTACATTTCAACACTTAGAAAGAGAGTTGAGCCACTTCATCTGACAAGAATGGGACCCCTTTTTTCAAGAGACACATAAACCCTTTAGTTATCTCGACATAGTTGGCAACAAAACACCGAAGAGATTTAGATTTCCCTTGTAGAATTTGAAGCTGGGGGATTGTGCACGGGGGAGGCAATTGAACTATTACCTCAACCTTGAGAGGATTGACCATGATCCCCTTAGTAGACACAAGAAATCCTAACAAATGTCTTGATGTTACGCAAAAACTACACTTGTTCGGATTTAGGCGAATCCGGTAGTAGCGACACCTCTCAAAAATAAGTCATAAGTGGGCAGGATGATCGGATCTCTTATGAGAACATGATGTTATATCATCAAGATATGCCTCAACTATATGCTTGAGGTCATGGAAGGCGAACGACATGACCCATTGAAAAGTGGCTCTAGCATTTTTAAGGCCAAAAAGCATTTTTTTGTATGAAAATTTTCCCCAAGTACATATGAAATCCATCTTATGTTGATCCTCAGGTTTGATCTAGTTCTGGTTGTACCTGGAAAAATTGTCAATAAAAGAAAAGACTTCACAGCCCGCACATTCATCGACAAACTAATCAATGAATGGGGTTGGAAAAGTAGCTTTCGTGCAAGATTTATTCAGATCATGAAAGTCCATGCACACACGAATCATACCTTTTTTTTGTTGACCAGAATAGGGTTTGACACCCATTCTATCAATTGAACTGGGTAGATGAAACTGATTTTAATTAGTTTCTCTACTTCAGCCTTGATAGTCATTTCCTTGTGAGGATTGACTCGGTGAAGCTTCTGCCAAACAGGCTTAGCATCAGGGTAAGTCCTAATCTTGTTTTTGACTATTTGAAGGTCAATGTCTGGCATCTCCTCATAAGACCAAAAAAAAATGTCATGAAACTCTTTAAATAATTTAGTCTACACCTTAATCTCCTTGGAGGAACAATCTACTCTGATGAAGACATTTTCAAATACGCTGGGGGTTTTAGAGATGTCAATTGGAATTGTTTCAACTATACTTTCCATATTTCCCTCGGCATAGATTATGTGCATAGCTAGAGGGTTAATAGGACAAGAGGCATCTCCATTCATGGTCGTGGTGAAGTCTTCTACTTCTACTCTCCTAATATCGGGTAAAAAATAAGATCTATGATGAAGATTGTCCCAATATCTATCCGGTCCAGTCATTGCCTCCAAAATCGCCTCGTCGGAAGGTAAGACCAAGTCCAAAGGATTGTGAGTAGTAAGAGATTCTTGATCCCAAATAGGCTCAAGAATGGGATCTGACTCCTGTGGGGGAGACAGATCAAGTTTTTCCAAGGTTTGTTGGACAATGATGTACACAACCTCAGCATCGGATAGGAGCATAGCCATGCCAAGATGCCCTACCCCTTCCATCAGAGCCAATGGGGAAGGTTAAGTCCATGGATCATTAAAACAAATCATTCAAAAAGAAGCTACTTGAAAGATCGCAGCCTTCGACTGATCAAGGACAGTCGAAATAAAATTGACATCATTCAAAGGTGGTGGATAATCAAAAGTTCCCATTAGAGATGGAAACAATACAGCACCCAAGTTGATGGTACCTAGCTATGGGTTATATTTCATCGGGACCGTGGATTCCCCCATTGAAGGGTCACGATGGGAGAAGGATAACTGATCAATGGTTATAATCCGACCTTCATGAGGAAAACATAAGACCCAAAAAATGGTGGATGCAACAACTATCATAGTGTAGGTCCAACTCTGTCCTAACAAAATATTGTAGTTGAGAGGCGCATCGACTACTTTTACCTCGACACACACGGTTTTTCCCTCCAAATGCATGGGGAAGGAGGGGATTATACCATGTGGTCTAAAATAACGGTCGTCAAATGCATTTAACAACGTTGATGATGGAGACAAATCGAGTTGGACAATGGCCTTCCAACATGCCAACGACATCATGCAAGTCGAGGCACCCTCGTCTACCACCATGTGGAAAATGTTCCATGACAACGATTTTGTGGCATAAACCACTACTATCTGGAAAGAGACATGGTTTATAATTGTTAGGGTGAAAAATAATCATGCTCGAGTTAAAAGTCTCAGTAGCACCCAAGGCAGACAAAAATGTTTTTCTTTGTGAGGGGAAACTCTGGAGAACTTCTAGAGAAGACATCGCATAAGGATTTTGTGCCAGATCCTCCACAATGAAGTAGTTCTGAGCAGCCCTTGTGTTTGGGTTGTGAGAAACCTTTTTAAATGCATGCTTGTGGATGCGAGTCATATTTTCTCCCACAGTATTCTCAATATGAAGAGGAGGTGGTGGGTTGGAATCTTATTTTCCCTTGTCAACAGATTCTAGAATTCCGTAATCATGAGCCATGGTTTGAATATGAGCATCGTATCTCATCATGTATACATTTGTGGCTCCATTATTAGCATTAAGCATGGGGGCTCCTTGATTTCCCCCAGGCACACTCATGGATAAGGAGTCTTAAGCCATATTTTTCCATTGTGGGAAAGGTTTAGTTAACACAACAAGTTGTTGCTATGCCAAAATATTTTGGGCTTCCTCAAGTCGAGGGCATTGATGAGTCAAGTGATCATCAGTGCAAATATTACACAGGAAATTCACCTTCTTCTTCTCGTTCTTATCCTCACCAGCATTGTTAGCATCCTTTTTATCCCCCTTACCCTTCTTTCCTTTGGCTTTCTTTTTTCCCTTAGTTTTATGGTTACCTTCAGGATTCATTGACTGCACATTGTGTACTTCCGATGTTTGGGTTACGAGGGAAGCCAAACCAGGAGTCTAACTGGCCACAGTCTTTTGGATTGATAATTGTTGCAAATGGTTATCCCACTGATCTTTGGGCTTACGTTCTGTTGAGCCTACTATACCATCGGCATGAGGCCTAGAATTTTGTTTGGTTTTGTCAAAAGTCGATCGTGGTGCGTTTGGGAGAATATCATACAACATACCAGATTGAGAATAAATCAATTCCAGTTATTGGGATCTCATAATAGCCTCTTCTTTAGATAACACTTTGGAAGTCACAACATCTTTGGAGACATAAGGCACCAAGGACTTGTGGAACCACTCGAGAAAAAATGTGGGAGGGACCTTCACTTTGATTAAGCCCTTTCGTTGACGCCATTCTCATATGTGATCGGAGATATGGACGACTTTTGTTTGCTCGAAGTTGGTCAGCAACTCGGTGTCGGCATCGTATCTCACAGGTAATTGGAAATGGTTTAAGAAAACCATTTCTAGGTCATTAAAGTAAGAATACTTCAAGCTATCGAGATCGATATACCATTTTGTAGTACCCCTTATGAGAGTGCGTTGAAATAAACGCAACTGAATATAGTCATATTTCAATGAATTGGAGGAGCAGCATAAATCAAATGTTGTAACATTATCACCTGGATCCTCACCAGGATTTCCTTCAAGTTTAGGTATGTTTGAGGGAAACTTAGTTGGCATGGGAGGCCAATGTGGATCATGACAAATCGAATTGTTCAACAACCTTGAAAAATATGGAAAAATGAAGGGTTTCTAGGAAAGGTAACCTAGGTTGTGGTGAAATCAAAGGAAAAGAGGAGCTTGGATTTTGACTGGCACTGGGTTGCTAGGAAAAATTTTCTTGCTGGCAAGGCTTTTGGTAGAAACCATGGTTTCCTTGGCTAGTAAAAGGAGCTTGTGTGTTATTCTACATCATCGATGGATTCACATAGTTCAATGACATACCTTGGGTAGGGATTTCTCCCTACATAGTATTCTTGTTAATGTTTATTCCATTATTATAGTTCTTTACATTTCAATAGATAACAGCAATATAAGAACAAGATCAATGAGAAATACACATTCACAAGAGACACAACATTTATCCTGGGAAACCCTCTAGGGGAAGAAAACCCAGCAAAACTTCCTTATCATAGATTACCAATACAATGTCAAGAGATAACTTAAGCCAATACAGAAAGTCCTCTCCAAAAGATGTGCCACTCTTCTCCCTCTCTCCAACTGGTAAGTCGCAACTTGCCTCTTAGAAATGAGCAAGTGTGTTGTGTGTCAAAGTGAGGCGCTAGCCTCTCTATATATACAAGTCTGGCACGTGTGAAGTGTCTCTTCACTGGCAGGGCAGAATTCTCAATCTGGGTGGGTAAACCCACCTTTATTATATTTCTGGGTCTCAATAATAACTACTGGGGCTGACTTCTTATTCTTCCTATTATAATTGTCTGTTGACCAATCTGCAAAAGGGGATTTGGTCCTAATATAATAACCGACGTGATCAATCCACAATGGGGATTGATCCTATGAGTAATATAACAATAATAATAAGAATACTCTTTGGAGTTACATTATTTCAACACTCCCCCTTAACAAGAAGGGTATTCTTCAACAGCATCAGGCGAGAGAGGTATGCATCATCAGTGGCATCAGGAGGACAGTATCGTCAATATCATATTGGAACATTGGTTGGCATATCTACAAGTCATCTGAAGTTTTCTTCAACGGTAGCATCGTCATTCTCGAAAGAATGCCATCATCATCTGCATCAATATGTATCAGTAAAAAATGATACCTCATCATAGCACTAGGCTAGCACATCACAGTACTACACTGGCTCAATGTCACAGTTGTTAAGTTGGTAGCTCAGTGTCAGTCACATCTTGCTTTACATCTAACAACTAGGTCAAAAGCAAGGAATCATCTTGCTTTACGTCTAACAACTAGGTCAGAAGCAAGGAACACATCATCATCTTGATTTACATCTAACAACGAGGTCAAAAGCAAGGAATTATCTTTCTTTACATATAAAAACTAGGTCAGAAGCAAGGAACATATCATCATCTTTCTTTACATCTAACAACGAGGTCAAAAGCAAGGAATCATCTTGCTTTATGTCTAACAACTAGGTCAGAAGCAAGGAATCATCTTGCTTTACGTTTAACAACTAGGTTAGAAGCAAGGAACACATCATCATCTTGCTTTACGTCTAACAGTGAGGTCAGAAGCAAGGAATCATGTTTCTTTACGTCTAACAGCCAGGTCAGAAGCAAGGAATCACGCATCATCTTGCTTTACGTCTAACATCCAGGTCAGAAAGAAGGAATCACACATCATCTTGCTTTACGTCTAACAGCGAGGTCAGAAGCAAGGAATCATCTTGCTTTACGTCTAACAGCGAGGTCAAAAGTAAGGAATCACACATCATCTTTCTTTACATCTAACAACAAGGTCAGAAGCAAGGAATCATCTTGCTTTACGTCTAACAGCGAGGTCAGAAGCAAGGAATCATATATACTCCCCCTTTCAGAGACGGTCCTTTCGGACTATACCAAGCTTATCTTGAAAGTGTTTCAAGCTTTACACGAGATAGAGGTTTGATCAACACATTAGCAACATGTTCATCTGTGCTAACATACAGGAGCTTCAAGGCTCCTCTCTGCACCATGTCACGGATGTAATGATAGTGAATCTCTATGTGCTTCGACCTGTCATGGAATATAGGATTCTCTCTCATTTTTATGCAGCTCTGGTTGTCACATAAGATCGTGGTTGCTTCCATCTCTAAGTCAAACAGGCCGGTCAGGAACTTTCGAATCCATATAGCTTCGCAGCTAGTAGAACATGTCGTAATGTACTTTGCTTCCGCTGTGCTAAGAGAAATACTGGATTGCTTCCTACTCTGCCACGGAATCATGGCTGATCCCAAACTGAAACAACATCTGGAAGTGATTTTTCTGTCAGCAACGCTTCCTGCCCAATCTGAATCAGTGCATCCACTCAATGTGGAATTATTATCTCCATCATAGTTGAGACCATAATCTATCATACCTTTCAGGTACCTCATCACATGTTTTGCAGCCACTAGGTGAACACGTCTGGGCTCTACCAGAAACTGACTCAAGGTGTTCACGGCAAAACAAATGTTTGTTCTGGTGTTCGTCGGGTGCATCAGTGATCCAATAATCTGTCTATACGGTGTGGCATCAATCAAATCTGATAAAGTATCGACCAGCAGCTTCAGCTTTGCTTCCATGGGTGTATTCATGGGTTTGCATTCCAGCATGTCGAATCTCTTTAAGATCTTGACCATGTATTTCCCTTGGTTAAGGAAGATCCTCTCTGGACTCTGCCATACCTCAAGACCTAAGAAATAATGCATTAGGCCAAGGTATTTCATTTCAAATTCAGAGGCAAGTCTCCTTTTTACATTCAGCGATGAGCTTTTCTTCTCTCGTTAAGAATAAGTCATCCACATATAGCAGTAAGATTGTTGGCTCATTATCCATAATTTTGAAGTAGATATTTGAGTCTGCTTTACTCTTGGTAAAGCCTAAGCTCGTCAAGAAACTGTCTATATGGCCATGCGAAGCTCTAGGAGCTTGCTTCAATCCATATGAGGCTTTCTTCAATCTGCAGACATAAGACTTCCTGTCTTCTACCTCAAATCCTTGAGGTTGCTCTATATACACTTCCTCTTCGATGACATCGTTTAGGAAAGTTGTTTTCACGTCCATCTGGTGCAGCTTCCACTTCATCTTAGCTGCAAGAGCTATGATGGTCCTGATCAAAGTGTATCTGGCTATAGGAGCGAATGTCTCTTCATAGTCAATGCCTTCCTTCTGGGAAAATCCACGAGTGACAAATCTTGCTTTATACTTCTCAATACTTCCATTAGCCGCATGTTTTATTTTGAAGAGCCATCTATAGGATACCCCATATTTATTCTTCGATCTGGGAACTATTTCCCATACTTCGTTCTTCATTATGGATTGGTATTCCTCTGTCATGGAATCTACCCATTCTTTTCTCTGAATGGATTCTTCATAGTAGGTAGGCTCTTCTTCTAGAATATCACACATCAAAGCCGTATAGCTAGAGAATGGCTTTGGTCCTTTCACCTATCTCAAGGTTCTTTTTGGAACACCATACTTCTCTCCATCTTGAATAAGCTCTCTTGCCCAAGCAGAATTTATTTTATGGGAGAAGGTCATTTGAGGAGGTTCTTGAACTTCTGTTATATCATGGTCTTCGGGAGTCTCCTCATTAGGGTAAGTTACGACTTCCCTCTCTGGTTCTGCAGCTCTGGGAACTTCCCTCGCGGATTCTGCAATCCTGGGAATTACGGGTTCCTCTTCATATACTTCTTTAAGTTGGCATCTTCTTGATTTCTTAAGTTTTGCTTCTTCATCAACGGTCATGTCCCTACTGATCTCAATGTGGCGGTGATCTGGTATGTAGATTCTGAAGGCCTTGGAGACCCCACAAATATTTCCTTCTTTCCTGAAGGGTCCAGCTTGTTTCTCTTTTCTTTAGGTATATGACTAAACAATGGATAGCCAAATATTTTGAGATGGCTTACCCCTGGCTTCTTTTCGGTGAACATCTCTTCCGGTGTCTTGAGCCCAAGTGTGCTATGGGAGAATCGGTTATGCACATAAACAGTTGTCATTGCTTCTTCTTCCCATAAGCACATAGGAAGATCTTGATCATGGATCATAGTCTTCACAGCTTCCAGTATGGTTCTATTCTTCTGTTTAGCTACATCATTTTTTTGGGGATCTTGATCCCAACATCTTTGCAGAAGTTCACGAACTCTTTTGAGGTATATTCTCCTCCATTATCTGACCTGAGTATCTTAATCTTCCTTACATAAGGGTTTTCTATCAAGGCTTTGAATTCCTTGATCTTGTTGAACACTTCAAATATATCTAGGTCTTTTACGAGAATAATCAGTAATGAATGATGCATAGTATACATACCCATTAATGGAGGATGATGGAATTGGGCCACATACATATGAATGAATGAGTTCTAGGACTCCTTTTGCCTTGCTGCCCCTCTTCAAAAACGGGTTCTTGATGTTCTTCCCTTGTGCACATTCATTGCATACACCTTCATGGTCACCTTTGAGTTCTGGTAAACTTGTGACCACTTTTCATATGTATGGTAGCACCTTGTAGTTGATGTGAGCTAATATTCTAGAGTTCACATGGATTCTTCAATAGCATGGGTCATGGAAGCTTCTGAGTGACCCTTTAGCTTATACAAGTCACCTTCTTCTCTTCCAATGATGATTGCTTCATTTATGATCTCTTCTTTAGTATGTTGCCTTCTGCAACCTTCGCTATAGCTTCCTCATGTGACCTGGAGCAAGGTCAACAAAACAACAAGCAAGAGTAATATCCTTCTGATAATATAAAGCAATAGCATGAACAATCATCACAGTATATCCTTTAGAGCTATCACTTATGATTTTTCTGAAGCAAAGATTAAAGGTAAGGAATACAATTTGAAATGAGGTCAACACTCTCATAGTGTTGTGACCAAGAATTCTTCCATGGCAACCTGGAACTAACACACAAGGTTTATCCTAGAGGAGGTGTTAGTTGTATCAGGCAAAGTATTTACCTTTATATGCTCACATGCTATCAAGTATAATACTTTACAAAGACTGTTGTCTCAACTATAGTCATCAACTTGTCATGTGTACCTTTGAATCTTGATTAATCAAAGCTGGAGCCTTGTCCTCAAGAATGAGTGCTTGATTTTCTTCCAAGTCTCCTTCACTCAAGTGACGAGTGATTTCTTCAACCTGTCTTTTGTACTGAGACAATATGCTAACTTGACAAAAGGTTAGGTTAGAGGATAATCTCTATGATCAACTTTCAATTCTTCTAATAATTTGATCATAACTTCAACATGAAACATTGATAATGTCATGACAAATAGATGTATATCAAAATAATCACACCTGGGTTACATCATTCCTCTGAATGTGTTGGATCTTGAGATCCTCTTGGATCTATGGCAAGAGATCCCTTCTCCTGCAAATACTCTTTAGGGTTTAACCATTAAACATATGTAAGTACATACCTCTGATAGCATTTGCAGGTAGTGCCTCCATCTGGTAGCAGCGGTAATCATTGCCAACTCTTGAGAAAATTTCAAGGGTGATTGCAACTGGTTCTACGGCTGCAACTACAACTGGTACTGCAACTGCAGCTGGTTCTAAGACTGCAACTGCAACTGCAACTTAGGATTTTATGAGGAAACCCTAATTTTTCAAACTTTGAATTTTGAAATTTTGATCCAGGGGATAGATGCGCTGAGTTGAGGCGAGTTAGGTGGTGCAGTCAGAATTTCGAAAATCCAACTTTTACCCCCTCAAACTTGATTTGTGGATTTTTGGACTCGGGCTTCTAGTTTTCTGGTACTTCTGGTACTTTGGTTTTCTGGTACTTTATGAAACTAGGGTTTCACTTTCTGGGAGATCTAGACACTGAAAATGTGTACTCAAGGTGCCAAAATGATCCTTGGGGGAGGGCGCAACTTTTTAGGTGGTTTTGGAGCTAAAAGGCTTCACTTTTGAAAAATCCTAATTTGTAGGTACTGCAACAGTGACGTTTTCTCTTGTGAAATATGCTTCCTTCAGGTTGGCTCTAATACCATGTTAATGTTTATGCCATTATTATAGTTATTTACATTTCAATAGATAACAGCAATATAAGAACAAGATCACTGAGAAATACACATTCACAAGAGACACAGCATTTATCCTGGGAAACCCTCTAGGGGAAGAAAACCCAGCAAAA
>JZKD02S2165620.1:343710-380701 GCA_000966675.3 Picea glauca
GTAGTTAAGTGAGTTAAGATCAGTTGTACTAGTTGTAACTAAACATGCACTAGTGAGAGTTCAGTTAATCAGTGAACTCACATGCAATTGAAGATTCGCCACGGTTAACTACATGCATGTCAAATCCAGTGGAGACCCAGTTGAGATAACAGGTGAAAGGGACAATTTGTCTATCAGTTGTGATTTGATCACACATGCAGTGGATATGCTTATGAGCATGTGCAAACTAGGCAATTCGTTAATGATTCGATTGTGAGAATTCGAATTGCAGAGATTGTGCAAAGGAGGCAGGTTGTCTAGACACGGAGAATTGGCACATGTATTTGCTAATTTGTGTATGGCATTGTGAAATGATTGTATTGTACTGAGAGCTCGTGTATTAGAGTTTTGTATGAGATTGTTTCATGATTCATGATATACATAATATATGATAGTGGGGTTTTTAGCTTTATGCTTTCCCGGTAAATTTTTTGTGTTATGTGTTCTTGATATTTCACTTTGTGATTATGGTTGTGATCGTGGTTTAATTTTTCTGCAAGAATAATAGTTGAAGCAATTCTGTATTTAACAGTGGCGTAATTGTTAGATCAAGAGAATCACAGGAAATACATTAAGTGTATCGAAATTTCTACATGGTATAAGAGCCACGAAGGCCACGGGGTCATGGAAGTGAGGTGCGAACACTATTTCATTCTCACGGGTCTCGTCTCTAGCAAGGTGCGAACCCTAGTACTGAAAACTACCATCATTTTCAGGAACAGTAATTCTCACACCCTAGACAAAGGCAGGGTGTGAACTTCATTGGCATTCTCGCAGGCTACAGTGAAGCAGGGTGCAAACTTCCCTCACCCTACAGTGAAGCAGGGTGCGAACTTCATTGGCATTCTTGCAGGCTACAGTGAAGCAGGGTACGAAATTCCCAGACAAGTGTGCAGGCTACTCACAGGCAGGGTGCGAAATTCCCTCAAGCTACTCTCAGGTGGGGTGCGAACCTCCCAGGGAAGAGGGATTGTAGCAGTTGAGTTTTGGTGGTTGGATAACATTCAAATTTGCAAGATTTTCTTGGTGCGACAGCTAATTCAAGATCGAAATGTATTTCAATGGCTTGAGGTTGGAGTATGCACTCGAGGGCATATTGAACTACATTGCTTGGAAGGACAGGATGGAAGCAGTACTCGAAGACAATGGCTTGAAGGGTTACATTGACAACGATGTTCCTAAGCCAGATGCGACAGACACTGCAAATCTTGATGCATGGAAAAAGAAAGTGGTGAAGGTGAGGAGGATTATGTTGGAGGGAGTACGAGACCACATTGTATCAAGTCTCCATGGGAAAACCACACCACATGCAATGTGGAAGGTTTTTACGGATCTGTTCCAAAACAGTAGCGACCATAGGAAATTGGCGCTCAAAGATAAACTCAGGAAGATCAAGATGGAGAAAGGTGACACTGTTCCAAAATATCTCACGGAGTTTGTCCAATGTCGGGATGAGCTTGGAAGTGTGGGAATAACAGTCGTTGTTGATGATTTGGTGAGCTTGCCGCTCCTAGGGCTTCCTAAGAGTTGGCAAAGTTATCAAGACTCTGTCAATGGAAGGGAAAAATTGTCGGATTGGGAACGACTGTCGTCGGATCTAGTGCAAGAGGAGTTTAGGAGGAACACCAGAGATGGATCTTCATCAAAGTGTGATGATGAAGAGGATTGTGCTTTGACTGCCAAGGCAAGGAAAGGGAAAGGAAGGAAATTACATCCAAAATCCAAGTCTAAAGTCAAGAAGCTGGATTTGTCCAAAGTGAAGTGTTTTCACTGTCACGAACATGGGCATATCGCTACTAATTGTCCGCAGAAGAGGAAGAACAAGACGGTTGTTGGATCTGCAACTGGTGAGGCTCTTGTCTCACAATTTGAGCTTGACTTCACTTTGATCGCATGCATGGCTTCAAGTGCATCAGGATCGATGTGGTATTTGGATAGTGGTGCTTCCTTCCACATGATGAGAGATAAAGATTCTTTCATTGACTTGGAGGAGAAAGATCTCAAAATGCATATAGAGATGGGAAATGATGGACGATACAGTGAAACTGGTATTGGTACCATTACCTTTCAGAGGGAGTCAGGTAAACCATTTCAATTGAAAAATGTTATGCATGTTCCAAGTCTGAAGAAAAACTTGGTCTCAGTCACAATGTTGGAGGACAGAGGCTATGATGTTGTTTTTAGCAGTGTTAAATCCTACCTGCGACATAAAGCAACGGTTCAAGTCAAGAAGATAGGGATTCGAGTTAAGAATCTCTACATGCTGGAGGTAGATGGTTGCGGTGCCATGATAGGCAAGGCAGAAAAAGTGGTGATTCGGGATGAGGGCGAATTATGGCATAGGATATTGGGCCATATTCATTATGGAGCCTTGAAGATCATGTAGCAAATATCTACTGGACTTCCAAGGGGAACACTTTCTCAGTTAGATCAATGCAAGGGGTGCACCCTGGGGAAGTATGTAAATTCCACCTTTCACGAAAAGGAGAATCGTGCTTCGGTGATCCTAGAGAGAATTCACATGGACGTGTGTGGACCATTCTCAGTTGCTTCAACAGCAAAACATAGGTATTATGTTATTTTTGTTGATGACTTTTCTCGTAAATGTTGGATATTCTTCATGTAGAAGAAGGATCAAACATTCTCAAAGTTCTGTGAGTTTAAAGCATTGGTAGAGAAAGAGTTGGGGAAGCAAGTGAAGGCTCTAAGGAGTGATAATGGTGGAGAATACATCTCTAACAAATTCAAATACTTCTACAACAGAGAAGGAATTCAAAGAGAACTCATAGCGCCTCATAACCCACAGCAAAATGGGGTCACGGAGAGAAAGAACAGAATGATTGTGGGTGCAGCACGAGCAATATTGCATGATCAAGGCCTACCAATGCATTTGTGGGCAGAAGCATGCAATACTGTGGTTTATGTGTAGAACTGTTGTCCTCATAGAGTACTTGGCATGAGTACACCTGAAGAAGCTTTTACTGGTAATAAACCTGATGTTTCTCATTTTAAAATTTTTGGCTCATTTGTTTATGTGCATGTGACCAAGGATTCCAGGAAGAAGCTGGAACCGCCTGCTAAAGTTGGGATATTTTTGGGGTACACAGAAACACCCCATAATTATCATGTATATTTTTCGAATAGTAAGATGACTGTTATGCTATGGGATATAAAATTTGATGAGGGGAAATCCATGCGGTTGTCACTTGAGAGGGAGCTAGACTTGCATGCAGAAGAGGAACTGTTGGTTCCCAAGGATGAGTCTCAAGATGTGGACCAGCCACATGAGGAGGTTCATGGAGTGGAGGAAACCACTCAAGCAGAGCCATCCATCAGAAATGGTAGAAAGCGCACCACGGAAGCTAACAGATTGAGACTAGATGTTGCACAGAATGTAGGAGCCCCTACTTCACAGCGCAGATAGAGACAGTCTCCTGATCGATTTGTTGGATACATGGCTCTCATGAGCAAATGTATTGTGACTAAACCATCTTCCTTTCAAGAAGCAGTGCAGGACCCCACTTGGGTTGATAATATGGTAGAGGAGTATGACTCCATTGTCAAAAACAATGCATGGGAAATTGTCCCAAGACCGATTGATAAATCAGTGGTAGGTTTGAGATGGATCTACAAGGTAAAGCAAGCTACTAATGGGAGTGTGGAGAAATACAAGGCGAGGTTTGTGGCCTGGGGCTTCTCATAGATCGAGGGGATAGATTATGATGAGACCTTTGCACCTGTCGCAAGGTACTCTTCCATAAGATCCATCCTTGCACTCTCAGCACAGATGGGTTGGTGCATTCATCAAATGGATGTTAAAACTGCGTTCCTCAATGAGATCATTGACGAATAAGTGTACATTAAACAACCTGAAGGTTTTGAGACCTTTGATAGAGAGTCGCATGTGTGCAAACTCAAGAGAGCATTGTATGGGCTGAAGCAAGCACCCCATGCTTGGTACACTCGGATAGACAGTTATTTCACCAGATTGGGCTTCACCAAAAGTGAAGCAGATGAAAACCTATACCAAATTGTGGTGGAGGGTAATATTTTAATCATTGTGCTTTATGTTGATGATTTGATACTTACTGGTGATGAGAAGCTAATACACTCATGCAAGAAGGACCTTGCAAAGAAGTTCAAGATGAAGGATTTGGGCCTTCTTCATTATTTCCTTGGATTGGAAATATGGCAGCGAGATGGTGAACTTTTTGTGTCTCAAGGAAAGTATGCAAGAGAGATACTGGGTAAGATTCACATGGAGGGATGCAAACCCATGGATACTCCTCTTCCAGGAAACTGGAGGAAAGAGGATGCTACTTCTGGAGAGGTAGTGGATGCTACTATCTATCAACAATTAGTGGGTTCGCTAATGTATTTAGTGAACACAAGACCGAACATTTGCTACATGGTTAACCAGCTAAGTCAAGAGATGGTTAAGCCTACCAAACTCTTTTGGAAGGTATGTGAGCATGTCCTGAGATATCTGAAGGGCACATCTGAGTATGGATTATGGTACAGACAGATGGATGAGGTGAAGTTGCATGGCTTCACGAATGCAGATTGGGAAGGTAACCCAACGGACAGAAAGAGCACATCAGGGGGTATCTTTAGTATCGTATCTATAGTTGTTTCTTGGAACAACAGGAAACGGAGATCCGTGGCACTTAGTTCAGCGGAAGTGGAATACATGGCAGCAAGTCAAGCTACATGTGAGGCTATCTGGATGAGAAAGATCTTGGTTGGTTTGTTTGGTTCTCATTTAGATCCGACAATGATTTATTGTGATAATCATAGTTTCATTAAACTCTCGATTAATCTGATGTTTCATGACAGATCTAAGCATATAAATATATGATATCATCATCTCAAAGATTGTGTGCAGCGGAAGATCATGTTGCTTCAATACATTCCTACGGAAGATCAGGATGTAGACTTTCTGACGAAGGCGCTCACCAAGAGAAAATTTGAATATCATAGAGATAGGATTGGGGTGAAGGATAATCCCTTTCTTGTTGAGAGGGAGTGTTGAAAAGTCAACAAGAAACATGTGTCTAATTTAATTTTCCCTTAAATAAATTAGAAAATAAATATTAATCTATTATTTCATTCATAACTAAGTGAGTTGGATTTGTAATAGAATTATAAGAGTATTTAAGTGAGTTAAGATCAGTTGTACTAGTTGTAACTAAACATGCACTAGTGAGAGTTCAGTTAATCAATGAACTCACATGCAACTGAAGATTCACCACAATTAACTACATGCATGTCAGATCCAATGGAGACCCAATTGAGATAACAGGTGAAAGGGATAGTTTAGCTATCAGTTGTGATTTGATCACACATGCAGTGGATATGCTTATGAGCATGTGAAAACTAGTCAATTCATTAATGATTCGATTGTGAGAATTCGAATTGCAGAGATTGTGCAAAGGAGGCAGGTTGTCTGGACACTGAGAATTGGCACATGTATTTGCTTATTTGTGTATGACAGTGTGAAATGATTGTATTGTACTGAGAGCTCTTGGATTAGAGTTTTGTATGAGATTGTTTCATGATTCATGATATACATAATATATGATAGTGGGGTTTTTAGCTTTACGCTTTCCCGGTAAAATTTATGTGTTATGTGTTCTTGATATTTCACTTTGTGATTATGGTTGTGATCGTGGTTTAATTTTTCCACAAGAATAATAGTAGAAGCGATTATGTATTAAACAGTGGCGTAATTGTTATATCAGGAGAATCGTAGGAAATACATTAAGTGTATCGAAATTTCTACAGATCCTAGAATGCTTTTTGCTTCAAAATGCAATGAAAACTACTAAAAATTTCAAGGATGAATCCTAAAAGAAACTTTGGAATCATAACTTTTTTCTTTTATAGAAACAACCTAAGATACTAACACCAAACAAACATCCATAATAAAATGCAAATGCAATTAATGAACTAGAAAAAAAAAATTGTATATGTTTATAAATGAAAATAGCAAGTAATTATTTTTTTTCTTTTTTCAAAGCATAATCAAGGGAAAGAGATGAAAAACAAATACTGACATAGACCCTAAACAACTGCTTGAAAGAAGGGATTCACTGGAATCCACTAGAGGACCTAAAGCTCACAAGTTCACCCTTAACCTTAACAACAAACAAAAAGATTCTTTATAAGTTCCAAGATAATCTAAGACTTGAACCTAGCCAAACATAGTCAACAGAGACCCTAGAAAACTCAAGAAGACCTGAGAAGCCAAGAGCTTCCTAACAGGAAAGAAAAATATTTTGAAAAAACTCTTCGAGATGATAGATATGTGTGCTTAACACAATCAGCCTGCGTATGTACACTGGATGTGTATAATGCAGAACTCGTATGTACGCGGGGTGGGCATATAAAAGGGCGTGTACACTGCTGAAAATTTTCAAAAAAGAAAAATATTTAGACAGGGCACTCAACTCAGAAAATCTCGTAAGCACCTGTAAGGTGACCAGAGACCCAAAAAGACTCAGAAAACTTAAACAAACAAAAATTCAATCCAAACAAATATCTCCTAAAAATTACCCTAGAGAGACTTTCCTAATGGAGTCGCCAATTATATTATGGGAAAAATCCCCCTAATATGGGTCTAGCGACTAGGCAGAGCCTTGACACCCTAAAAGACAAAAAAGGTTCTATTCTACCCCAAACCGCACACAATCTTACGATAATTAAGCGAAGAGAAATAAAATAGAAACGTGTACCTTAAGTCCTTACGGCTGGTGTCAATCCATTCTGATTATTGTTTGTTCCAAGACTGCATGCCTCCCAAAGATGGCCTGAAACAATACTATAGAACAATCTTGGACAACATATGCTTAACTATCAAGATTATCTAAAGAGTTAGTTTTTCATGAAAAGATCCATAAACATAAACACATAGACATAAGATCTTGGACAAGAAATTTTCTCTCTTATTAATAAAAAAATTGGAGGTTATAACCTTATTTTGTTGATGTCGCTCCACGAACCTCGCATCGGTTCCTCTATTGTGTCTCCAAGTGCACTATTCCCAATACAATCTTCACCACCAACATGACAACATAAGGAGAGAAGGAAGGATGGTATAAGGAAGATGGATGGAAGGGAATGCTAAGGATAAAACTCAAAGCAAAATGCATAAGGCTTGGGGAACAAGGGAGAAAATGAGTTTTGTTGCCTCTAGCTTGATATATCCAAATGACCCCCCTAGGGACTTATTTATATGAGAAAAAGATGGTTAATTCAGTGTCAAAAGGGCTACAGGAGGTAAGATGGTTTCAAAACCTAATATAGCCCATAAACTCCACCAGAAAGCGTGGATTTTATATGTTTTTATCACATTTTAGAGTGCATGCGTGCTTTCAGTAGTGAAGCAAGCATATGTACGTGGGATTTCAAGTATGCAGCTAGCATATGTACGCTCTCTTCCTATACAACAAGGTGTGTATTCCAAGCAAAAAGTTGGTTTTTGAGAAGAACTCCATCAAAATTGGTTTGGCAGATGTATGAATGAGTAGGCCAACATTAACGATGCATAGAAGTGGCATTTTGAATTATAACAACCATGAAAGAATAAAAATAAATCCAAGCCACTGAAAGAATATTATTATCATCATAGAGAAAAATAACAAAGTCTAAGAACAAGAAATATCCATTCCTTTAATGTAATAGCTTGTTAAAAACAACAAACGCAAGGGATTCAAGTACAACAAGTGCATAGAAATACTCAATATAAATTATAAAGCCATTGAAACCTATATAAAAGGCTAGAGTGTGGACTACATGTACATGTAAATATCTCAAAAATATAAGAAGAGGTTTACATAAAGCACGCTTGAAAAAAATGAAAAAAATGAGAAACAACATGGATCATCATTGCCCCATCATCCACTGGTTTATGTGTCCTTTGTATTGCATATCACTCGCACCTTAATAAATAGAACATGTGTAAGATAAGGAAATATGTGCCAATGTAATATTCTAATAACATGTTATTCCACTCCTAATTATTTATTGATATGTTTTGTATTGTGATAAATTTTATGCATAAATATGGTAATCATTGGCTCCTAATTAATTTGTGAATTTGTTTTTTATTATAATGTCTATTATGTATAAATATGGTGTGGTTTTATCATCATGTCCATTTAGCTTTATAGGTCAAGAAAAATATGGAAACACCATATTTGGTAGTCCCCTTTTCAATTTAAATCATCTTGTGATGTTTTTCCAAGAATAATGGAAACACGAGATTTATTTGTAATTGGTCTTTCAAAAAACGTTATCCTTTGAAGACTTTCACTAGCATCAGTGTACAACCATACTATAATAATGGATAAAAATTATTTTGTTATCCATAATTCTTGTTCAATCATTTCATATCAATCCCACTTCAATTTAGGACTCAATGGATCCAAAATAGACCAAGTGAAACACTTTGTAGATGTTGGAGAATCAAAGGATTAGGAAGATCAACGAGCAATTATTCCAAGAGAGGAGATAGTGGTAAATTGTGTTGATTTTTCAACATGATAGGTTAAGCATGTAGTTCATTTCAATTTGCATTTATCTTAACCATAAACAAGAATGTTGCAGCAACCAAGATCACAAGAAGAAACACCATGCACAAGAACACAAGAAGTATCCTGGGAATCCCTTCTCAACCAAGGAAGAAAACCCAGCCAAATCCTTTGCTATATTCTTCAAGAGAAATACCTTCACCACCAAGAAAGACCTAGCACACAAGAGGATTCTTAAACCCTAGAAGACTAGCGCCCAAGAGAGGTGTGCACTTCTCCCAAGTAAATGTACTTGTTGAAATTTCCAAACTTACTTGAAATGATATGATTCCACAATGAGGAATTTCCCTTTACTTATACTAGACTTGTCCTATCAACTGAAGTGTCTATTGGCTCAACAGGGCCGACCTCTCTAAGTCATATTATAATTATAATTATTATTATTATTATTATTATCCAGATTAATTATCTTTTACATTTATTATTAATCACATTAGGGTGGGGTCAACCTGTACCCTTTACATAAAAATTAGGGTTATAGGTAGGTCTGACTTTTGAACAATATATAGCAAAGGATCTGATACACTCACTAGTGCTCATCCACTAGGGGCACATCCATAGGGATGTCACATCTCTGGTTCACTACATCACATAGAAGAACCATATCTTTGCACGTTCACATGTGCTTGTCCACAGGCACGTCCACTCTACAGATCTTATTTCCCACTGCCTCACACAGGAGAATCATTTGGAGTCTTCTCATCAACTATGTTGCTCAGAGGAGGATAATACATCATCTTCATTTATGTTTGCATGACTATGCACCCAACACTTTGGGATTTCACACGTTCACCTTGTGCTCAGCCACATGCACGTCCAACTCAACAGATCGTCTTTCCCACTAGATAATCATCTGGAGTTCTTCTCAACTCTCTGAATGGAGAAGGTCATATCTACATTCCTAGCTCTATCTTAGGCAGGAACCACATACCCTTCTTAATAACTTTCTCTTAGGTTTGTAAGCTAAGAGAAAGACTTACATAGCTACAATGATCCACACCTCACAGGTTTGTAAGTTGGAGAATGTCTCACATAGCTGCAATCATCAACACTCCCTCTCAGCTAGGGAGGCATTTTCCATCAGGTCAAGTCTCTCATATAAATACTACAACTTTTTCTTGGCAAGTGGTTTGGTGAAGGTATCTGCAATTTGTTCATGAGTAGAAAGATATTGCACGTGTACTATCTTTCTCTGCACCATGTCTCTGATATAGTGATACTTTATTTCAATGTGTTTTGATTTGTCATGAAAAACTGGGTTCTCTAAGAGCTTTACACAGCTCTGGTTGTCACAATGAATAGTAGTCGGACCCATCTAATGATCGAACAAGTCTGTCAAGAGTTTGTGAAGCCATATTGCTTCATGAACTGCCACACTTAGTGCAATATACTTTGCCTTTGTTGTACTTAAAGCTACAGAGCTTTGTTTTCTGCTACACCAGGAAACCATGGTTGATCCTAAGGTGAAGCAGCAACCTAAGGTGCTTTTTATGTCTACTTCACTTCTTGCCTAGTCTACATCAGCATATCCTTCCAAGCTTAGGTCCACATTAGCTGCATATCTCAGGCCATAACCAATTGTACCTTGTAAGTATCTCAATACGTGTTTTTCATCTATTCAGTGTGTATGTTTTGGTTGACTCATAAATTGGCTAAGCAGATTTATTGCATAGAAAATGTTTGGTCTTGTGTTAACCAAATACATCAAATATCCAATAATATGTTGATATAAAAGTGGATCTACATCTCCTGAATCAGTGTCACTCATCTTCTTTAAATCCATTCCCATTGGAGTAGATATGGATTTACAATTTGTCATTTTGAACCTTTTCAGTATCTCCATAGTATATTTTCCTTGACTTAGGAAAATCTCATCTGATCTCTGCCATACTTCTAGTCCCAAGAAATAATGCATTAGGCCCAAATCCTTAATTTCAAATTTAGTAGTTAATAATTGTTTGCATTCAGCAATGAGTCTCTTTGAACCGGAAATGAAAATATCATCCACATATAAGACCAAAATAAGACACTCATTGCCATCAATATGATAATATAATACTGGGTCATCTGCACTTTTGTTAAAGCCCAAACTCATCAGAAATCCATCCATTTTCTCTTACCAAGCACCTGGTGCTTGTTTTAGACCATATAGGGCTTTCTTCAACCTTCATACATGAGATTTTTCGTTGTGTATAACGAAACCTTCTAGCTGCTCAATATAAACTTCTTCCTCAATTTCACCATTAATAAAAGTTGTCATTACATCCATCTGATGTTTCTTCCAACCCATGGAAGAAGCTAGTGCAATGATAGATCGGATGGAGGTATATCTGGCTACTGGTGCAAAAGTCACATCATAGTCGACTCCCTCTATTTGTGAAACCCCTCTAGCCACAAATCTTTCTTTGTATTTTTCAATTCTTCCATCAGCAGCATGTTTGATTTTGTAAACCCATTTGAAAGTCACTATGGACTTTCCCTCTGTTCTTGGAACAACATCCCATACATCATTTTTTAGTATAGATTGGTATTCTTCAATCATGGCATCTTGCCATACTTTTTCACTTGAAGCTTCTCCATGACAAGTTGGCTCTGAATCAATAATGTGGGTCATGACTGAAAGGTAGATTGAAAATCTCTTAGGTCTCTTGCTTTCTCTAGTTGCTCCTTGTGGGGATTTATGCCCTTCTTCTTCTTCTAAAGTTTGTCGAGCCCAAGAAGGTCTTTTATGTCCAACTGTGATGTCTTTGGGTATGTTTCTTGGGGCAACTGAGTCTGCTGGAGAAAATGGGTCAATTGGAGTTGTTGGCTCATCTGGAATAACATTTGTCTCCCTCTAAACTGTTGAAGGAGGAGGAGGTATTGTTTCACTGTCAATTTTCATTTGATCTTCTATGGATTTCTGGAAGGCAACTTCTTCTTCAAAATTAACATCTTTGCTTACTTCAATTTGTATCTGACCCGGGATGTAGATTCGATATGCTTTTGAGGATTCATTGTATCCTACAAATGTACCCTTTCTTCCTGAAGGTTCTAGTTTGGATCTCTTTTATTTGGGTACAGGAAGGTACACTGGACATCCAAATATTATGAAGTGTCTGATCTCAGGCTTCACTTTGGTGAATGCTTCTTCTGGAGTAATGTTCTTCATGATCTTATGAGGACTACAGTTTTGAACATATACTTTTGTCATACATGCTTTTGTCCATAGATTCATAGGTAGACTCTGATCATGTATCATTGCTTTAGTTGCCTCAATGATAGTTCTGTGTTTCCTTTCAACAACCCCATTTTGTTGAGGATTGTAAGGAACTGTGAACTCCCTCTTGATTCCTCCTTCAATCCAAAATCTGTTAAATTATTTTGAGGTGTATTCTCCTCCATTGTCTAATCTTAATACTTTGAGTTTTCTTCTGGTCAGGGTTTCCACCTGAGCTTTGAATTCTTGAAATTTGGCAAGGACTCCATCCTTGTTCTTGAGAAATTAAATCCAAGTTTTCCTAGAGTGATCATCTATGAAGAGTACATAGTATAAGTACCCATTTAATGATGCAACGGTCATTGGCCCACATACATCTGAATGTATCAAGTCCAATATATCCTTGGATTTGTTGTCACTGCTAGGAAAGGATCCTTTAACATTTTTTCCATGGGCACAGCCTTTGCAAACACCTTTATGCTGGATCTGGATCTCTGGTAGACCTGTTACCATTTTCCCTAGAGATGGAGAGCTCTATAATGAATGTGAACAAGTCTTCTATGCCATAACTCACTCAAGCTAATAGTGTCATGTAATAATGCTTGAACTAGTTTGATGGTTAACTTGTACAAGTTGTTTTCTCTGACACCAATTAATTTGGAAGAGCTTATTTGAGAGTCTTTGTGTCATGCAATAACTCTTCCTTCTGAGAAAGTAATTTTGTAACCTTTGTCTTCCAAGGCTAAAATAGAGACAAGGTTTTTCTTCATTCTAGGTACATATAGAACTTCCTCTAGTTTAAGCTGCATCTCTGAATCTAGTTGGAAGGTAGAAGTTCCAACTCCTCTCACATTATATCTGGCATCATCTCCAAGAACAACATGTAGATGTGTCTCTTTATCAACAAAGTGTGTTAAATGATTTATAATACCGGTCATGTGCCTGGAGGCACCATTTTCAATTAGCCAAGTATTATTATTGATAGGAACCATACCTGAGAGTGTTGATATGTTGATGTCTTCATTACTTTGGAGTCTTGTACTGAGCTTGTTTCCTATCATGATTTTTCTCATCTTCACAAACCCTTATCAACTAGGCTAGAAAATCTAATGGTTAAGATAAGCTAGAAATTTTAGGTTTTGTTGGGCTTATTATTGCCAACAATAAGCCTTGATAAATATGATATCCCTGGTAAGTTGAGGATCTTCTTCAAGAAGTTTGCAGAAATACACTTCAGAATTTTTTGCACAATTTTGGCGAAACCCTTATGGCCAAAAATTCGAAATGCCCAGAATTTTGATCTGAGACTTGTTGGAGATGCATTGAAGGAGGTTGTACCCTTCTATGTCTTTTTCATCCCAATCATCCAAGTTTTGAGTGGTGAAATATCTCAAAAGAGGAGGTCATACAGAATTTCTGGAAACCCTAGGAGGGTCGTACAGTTTCTGCAAATGAGTGAGAGAAGGGGATGGAAAATGCTTGTGCAATGGGATATTCAAGACCTATGCTCTGATTCCATGTTTATTTTCAATATGATAGATTAAGCATGTAGTTCATTTCAATTTTCATTTGTCTTAACCATAAACAAGAATGTTGCAGCGACCAAGATCACAAGAAGAAACACCATGCACAAGAACACAAGAAGTATCTTGGGAAACCCTTCTCAACAAGGGAAGAAAACCTAGCCAAATCCTTTGATATATTCTTCAAGAGAAACACCTTCACCACCAAGAAAGACCTAGCAAACAAGAGGGTGCTTAAACCCTAGAAGACTAGCGCCCAAGAGAGGTGCACACTTCTCCCAAGTAAATGTACTTGCTGAAATTTCCAAACTTACTTGAAATGATATGATTCCACAATGAGAAATTTCCCTTTACTTATATTAGACTTGTCCTATCAACTGAGTGTATATTGGCTCAACAGGTCCAACCTCTCTAAGTCATATTATAATTATAATTATTATTATTATTATAATTAATATTATCCAGATTAATTATCTTTTACATTTATTATTAATCACATTAAGGTGGGGTCGACCTATACCCTTTACATAACAATTAGGGTTACAGGCAGGTCTGAATCTTGAACAATATATAGAAATGGATCTGATACATCCACTAGTGCTCATCCACTAGGGGCACATCCATAGGGAAGTCACATATCTGGTTAACTGCATTACACAGAAGAACCAAATCTTCACACGTTCACTTGTGCTTATCCATAGGCACGTCTACTCTACAGATCTTCTTTCCTACTTCCTCACGCATGACAATCATTTGGAGTCTTCTCATCAACCATAATGCTCAGAGGAGGCTAATACATCATCTTCATTTATGTTCACATGACAATGCACCCAACACTTTTGGATTTCCCACGTTCACCTTGTGCTTAGGCACAGGCACATCTAACTCAACGGATCGTCTTTCCCACTAGATAATCATCTAGAGTTCTTCTCAACTCTCTAAATGGAGGAGGTCATCTCTACGTTCCTAGATTTGTCTCAAGAACCACGTACCCTTCTTAGGGGATTTCTCTTAGGTTTGTAAGCTGAGAGAAAGACTTACATAGTTGCAATGATCCACACCTCATAGGTTTGTAAGCTGGAGAATGTCTCGCATAGCTACAATCATCAACAAATTTCACCACTTGGCATACAACTTCCGGATGGTTTGATCCTTCCCTTTTGGAATGGAAACGACATTGATGTAGCTACGGAGGCCATTAACTCCCTATATGGGGGAAAAGGCCTTGTAGTAGGTATAAGCATGGGAACTAAACCAAAGGTGGTGTCTAAGGACACCATTATAACACTTTAAGTACTATCAATCATACCTCAACATACAAAAAAGTGTAGGAAACTAAAATGTTTCCATACACAACACATTCACATTATATTACATATGTTCTTCACCATCATATAGATCAACCCATAGACGCATCTTATATAGCACCAAGATTTAACCAACTTCCTTGAAGTGAGGAAGAAGAGCTCCACATAGAATGGCTAGGGTGCATAACAAACTCTTAAATTTATGCTTTGTTCTACATGCATGTCGACTATTCTATTACAATTGCCCAACTAGTTGAATGCTCAGTCGACCATCCACTTAGTCTCCCAGACGAATCTCCTAGTCAACTAACTATCTCCAGAAGATCCATAGGTGTAATGAACCTACAAATCATATTGTTCCAATGACTGTCCATCAACATAATGCTCTAGATATTCAAGAGGTGAAATTACTTTTGTATACCCCCATAATTTCAATTACTCGAAGCCTAAGCATAGCCCAAAGTTTCACAAAATTATCTTCTGAGAGAGGATTCACAAATATATCAATAACCTAATCAATTGTCCAACAATAAAAAATAAATACAACATTTTATCATACTAAATGTTTTTTGAGAGGCCTCTTAGGCCCTTGTTAATAATCTATAATTTTCAATGGATATTCCACTGGAATAGTTTTTCACAACATATATTGCAATATTTTGAAATATTTTATTATTCAATTTATTTATTTAGATCCCATATTTATTATTACTAGCTTAATGCTCAAATTTATAAAAATAATTGAAATACAAAAATGAAAGAACAAGCAAATGAACACACCATCCACACAAATGAACACAAGATGTATCCTAGGAAACCTAAAATAGGAGAAAACCTAGCTAGAAGGGGAGGCCTATGCTCTGTTTTCATTTCTTCAGTTATGAAAATGCAAATAAAAAGAAAGGGGCACTCACTATAGAGTTGTCTTTGACACTAAGGCTTGAATGGATACTAAAAAATAGTATTCCTTCTCTATTATGCTCTTAAATCCCACTCCTAGATGCTCTACTCAACTATGAAACAAGTACAATGCTAAAAGAATGGAACACCCTTTCTTCCTAGCAGCCCATTATTTAACATAGCCTAATAGTCTTCTAGGTTTAGGGTTTTTGCATGCATTGTAACACCCCGGTTTTGATCCCTATGAACTAGAATGTGTTATGTAATTATGACTTAGGTTGGTGAGCCAGTAAAGTTGGAAAGGGGTCGTAGTGCCTAGGAAATGTAATATATATATATATATATATATATATATATATATATATAATACACCATTGGTTGCGAGACAGACAAGGACAAGAGATAGGGGGCTATGATTCCATGAGAGAGGGGGATTAAGGGGCTAAGTTTTTTTATTATATTTTGTTCACCCATAATTTTTTTAATTGAGAGAAGTGATTACATGAGCTTCTTGGGGGGAGGCCATGTGGTTCTCGATTTCATGTAATTACATAAACATCCCTTGTGGGTTGTTTTGGGGGGTTTTCTTCTCCATTCACTTTTACACTCTTTCCTTGGGATTCTTCTTCATTCACTCTTTTTCATTTGTGTGCTCTTGGTGTAGGCATGGAAACGAATGGTTGGAGGTAGAGAGTCATTGCTAGATGGATCTGATGAATTTATTATCATTCCAAGAGGGAATGGATGCATGTGTGCATGATATTGATGGTAGTTCTGAGAGAACTGTCTACAACTAAGAATCCTTGGAGTTTCTAGTATGGATATTTTCCGACCAATAGCACTGGATCCCTGGAGAGAAATGGAACAGCCTGAGGGACTGCATGGCAGATAAAGGGGTTCATTTCTTGGGGTTGTGCAGGCTAGAGGGGAAGATATTTGGAAATCAAGATTGGTGTGTGTTTGGGAAAACATGAGAGTGCGTTAGCTAACTGGTATGTTTTTAGATTTGGTATAGGACTCGCCTTTGTGGATTCATAGCCCTGTCTCGAGGTGACCTATTGTTGAGATTTGGAACAATAGTGTCTATGGTTGGGAGGAACATCCTTGGTCTACAGCCAGTTGGTGGTTGATTCAATTAATTATAAGTGTTATCTATGTTTTCCGTATAATGTATATTTCGTTGTGTATTTATTTATCTTTGAGATGTATTTATGTGTGCATGCTTGCTGGTTATTTGTTGTGCATGGCATGTTGTTCTTGTCTTGGATGGTTTAGCATGAATATTTATTACTGCATGTGAGTCTTCCATGCTTGTTTATCAATTAAATGTTATCAGAATTCAAAATCAGTTTTGAAGTGTGATTTCAAGTAGTGTGTCTAGCATGTGGGTGGTTGGGTACGTTGCAGATTGGTATCAAAGTTTTTGGTTGAAACAACGGACTCGTATGGGCCAGAATGAGTGATAATTTGAGATAATTGTTGTTGCATAATATGATCTGAGCGAATTTGAGAAAAAAATGGAAGGATTTGAGAGAAAATCCCCAAATTCGTGAGCAGATCTAAGTTTTAATGAATTAGATTATTTAAGAAGTTTAATGGAAACGGTCTGCAGAGTTGTAGAGTTAGATTTGACCTACAAGATCGAAAATTTGTATTTTAATGGTCGTTGTGATGCT
The DNA here is from genome assembly GCA_000966675.3 of Picea glauca. Classification (NCBI taxonomy): domain Eukaryota; kingdom Viridiplantae; phylum Streptophyta; class Pinopsida; order Pinales; family Pinaceae; genus Picea; species Picea glauca. Next base: position 360,946 of record JZKD02S2165620.1, read on the forward strand.
GGGAAGAGTTTGATGAATCAACGATTGATATCGTGTTTGATATTAAGATCAACAGCCAAATTCGTCCTTGAAAAATTTAAAAATTAATAAACTTTCAAAGTTTGGAAAATTTATGAGATCAACAGTCGAGATTCATTTCGAAGGTTTGGAAAAGGAGGAAGATTGATAGTTCGTATTCATTTTCAGTTGTTTAGGAAGTCAGGGAAAATTGACGATCGAGATCATCTTGGTTGGGATATCAACGACCCAGATTCACCTGGTTTTTGGCCAAAATTATATGGGTTGAAGTTCGCCAACAGGGATCGTCGATGGTCGAAGGATCGGGGATCGATGATTTTGGTGAAGTGTTGAAGTTCAACCAAATGACATATGATATCGTCGATGTTTGATGGATCAGAGATCGACGAGTTTGGTGAAGTGAGGAATTTTATCCAAATGACTTCTGAGATCATTGATGGCCAATGGATCGGGGATCGACGACTTTGGGTGAGAGACTTCATTCGGCCAAAGGAAATCTCAAATCGTCGATGGTTTATGGGGAAAAGATGGTGATTATGTCTCATGACACATCAACATCCATGTGTCATCCCACGTCATCCTAGTTTATTTCTCAAGATGACGTTTCATTCCATGTCAGCATCTACGTGTCATGCCATGTCAGCATAGTTTCCACGCCGGCCAACATAGATGGTCGAGGACCGACGATTGGGTCGGTCGAATTAAGGAAGTGTTTTTAATAGTCATTGGGGATCGTCGATCATCGATGGGCCAATTCTCAGGCGTCGACCGAAGTAGTAGGGATTTCCATTCTCCAACCAAGATCACTGATGGTTGATAGTCAGCTTGGTTGGTTTGGAGTTGTGTTCAAATTGGTCGTCGGGGAGTTGGACTAATGGTCGACAGTCGAGTCGGTAGTTTGAGGAAAGTGTTTTTCACATTAAAGAAGAATGTCAGTCTTCGATGGCCGATGGGGAAAAAATCAACAATCCATATCATTTATGACTTGAGATCAACGGTGCAGATTACACTTAAGCAAAATTGTTCCACAGTTTCAAAAACAAAAACCCAAGTCTGGAGCCATTTTCTTATTTTGTCCATAACTGGAGAAAATTAAGTCATATTGGGATGAAACTTATGGTTTTTTTTCATAGAGATGATATGTACAAACGTGATAGAGAGGGCCCTTGTCCAATTCTGCTTAGATTTGTCAAAAATTGCAAAATAGTGGTTTTTAAAGAATTGGGTCCAAATCGTTGAAAGTGATCCAGATTAAGTTGAAACCCTTGGAGAGATTCCAAAAAGTAGACATGGAAATAACACATTAAGTAACTAAATAAATCCTAAGGGGATTGGAATGGGGATACTAAAATAGGCCAAAACCCACTATTATGGGCCACTTTTGGGGTTTTTTAGATTTTCAGAGGAGGAAAAGTGACCCTGGATCACAAAACTGGAAAATTTTATTTAATCAACAGTTTACATACTCATAAATACAAACAAATTTGGTTTAGTGAAATTTTTTCATCAGATCACATATTGAGAGATAGTCAGTTTTGCTAAAAAAATCCAAGTCTGGAAATAGGGGTGAAAAAGGGCAAAGTTATCATTTCCAGATTGTTGTAGTTTTTTACTGGAGCATCAGGTTGAAAATACGAGAGTTTTTATGAATTCCTTGTCATTATTATTATCTATTTCTAATATAATTTTTTCTCCTTTTCCTAACATATTTTCTTTTGTAGTTGACAGAAGTTAGAATTTCAATAAAATTACACCAGTGGAGAAAATGCACAGAAGGGGTGAAAGTGGATTTTTCGGGAAGCCATAAATTTCATCTCAAAGATCGGAATGAGGCATGAGTACATTCTTTAGAAATATGATTAAGAGTAGAATTATTATAATTTGGAGAACTATGATATAATTCTTCATGAATTGAGTAGAAAAAGGACATGTAGCATTAATTGACAATTTTCTATAATATGCATTGTTGTTCCTGAGATTTATTCTAGGCTCACAGAATAATGTCATGCATCCAAATTTAAGAGAATGGTTTTTGTAATGATTTTCTACCTTCAGTTTCAATATGAAACTTCAAACGAATTTTAATGATTAGAAAACATAGAGGTAGTATCTCTTTCTTTGAGTCTTTATAAATTTTGATCATATGAAAAGTAGAATTTATTAACAAAGATTGTCAAAATAAAGTAAGGTATCCAATACTGATAAATCTTACCTTATCCACAATAGAAGAACTATGAAGGAGTCCATAATGGATGATTTAAAATGAGGAAACTTACACATATACAGGTCTTGTTATATTCACGATAATAACAGAGGAAAAATTGTAATTGAACAAATATCCAATGTATGGACTACATTAGATGTGTTACTAAATTGTAGTATTTCAATATTCAAGAACCATGGAATGAAGAAAATAATATTAGGAAATGGTAACACACAGAAATCACATGACTCAAGGAAATGAAACGTAGAATCTTTGTCTTCTCTTTCTATTTGGTATTCAGAAAGTTTTCTTTTACATTCGGCCATAAGAAGCCTGGAATAGATCTTTGATCTGTCTATTTATACAAAAATGTCTTAACCAAAAGTAGTTATACATTCCACATTCTTCGTTCTCAAAATAGAATACAATCAAAAATAAAATATACAATGAATATATTTTTGGATCTGTTGAGATTTCATTTGCTCACTAGCACTTCACTTCCACTCTATTTGCAGATCATTTACCTGGTGTAAGGTTGGTTTCACTAGAAGATCATTTACCATCCGTAAATCAACATGATTTACATTTTGGATATGATTTTGCACATTCTCTCTACTTTTCTTTAGACTCTCTTTTCTATTTTCGATCTCAATTTGTCCAAGTGTATCATGGATGCCACTGACATCAATCTCTGTCATTTCCATATCTATAGATGAGAGAGAATTAAGACAAACCTATTTTTCGTCTATGGCTAGCCTTTTACTTTCTTCAGGATTAGTTTCACATACCTTTAAATCCATTTCTCCCTTTATCTACTCAAATTGTGAAAAAGGAGCAATCCCAGGTACATTGAGTTTTTGTCTCCATACTATGAATTCTTGGAATTTGGACCTGGATGTATAGGATTCCCTCTCCTTTTCATAAATATTCTTCAAATAATTATTGATCACTTGATAATGTCTTTGAATAATATCTATATTTTCATACAGATCTTGTTGGACAATTTTCATCTTTTCATTTACTTTTGATGCTTGCTTGTTGAATGCAGAAATATCCATTCTTATGCTCTCGAATAAGGTTATTTGGGTCTGCAACTGCTCTATTAACCTATCTCGTTGGGAAAGAATGTTATTACTCAAGTGTTGATTTTGAACACTTACTTCTAATTTATCTTATAATTGCTTAATATGTTGCTCAAAACCCTGTCTGATTTTATCCATATCAAAATTGATTTTATCTCTAGCAGTCACTTCTATCTATTGCATATCATTATGCAATTGTTCAATCAAAATATTCTTTTGGTCCAACTATTTTCTGAGATTATCCACTAACCACTGGTTGGCAGTTGCAAAGGCTCCCAATGAGTCTGCAACTTCTTGTGCAAATTCAAGGTCACTCTGTCCTTGTCCATCATATATCATTTTATGCTTTTTGGTAGTTACTCCCTCCTTCTATCGAGATTCCCTTCTTATGATAGCCTTCCTTTTCTTGTTGAAAAATAAATTTGATCAAGGCATGTCTTTGGGTTCAATAGGTGTCAGGTTGTCTATATTGATAACCTCTTAACCATGTAACTCAGAACTTGTTGCTAAAGGAGTTAATGATGGTATGGGAGAAATAAGTGCAGTAGATCCTTCTTGATTTGTGGTGTTTTTCACTGGAGTTTTAGTGTTTGGAAATGACAGAGGAAAATTGTTCCCCTATTTCATAAAAGCTTCAAATGATGCTAATAATTCTTTCTCATGTTTTCCTGGTATGGATATTCTTGTAATTATTTCATCTTTAGACAATGTATTTGCATTATTTTCCACTTCCCTAGCTTTGTCTTCATGCAAACTATGTTGTGTGGGCTATGTTGATTTTGTCACCTATGAAGTTGGGTTAAGTATTTGTTATCCTTGCAAGACTTTGGGTATATTGTTCCTTCTGTGCTTCTGAAAGATGAGGAAGCCTGACAGTTGATCTTGAGCAAAATTTTGAAATCGGATTACAACGTCATCATAAGATCTTACTCCTCTGAAAACTTCATCATAGGGTGAATCTTCATGGATGTATCTTTTCATATTGAATTGAGCTAAATGATTTTCAACCACCTTATGTGGATCATACCTTTTGTACTCAATGTCAACCAATTTAATATCTTCTAAGGTGGAAGCTTTGACCTTTGCATGTCCAAAATTATATAATGAAAATACACCAACATGTATGGGAAAGGTTGGCCAAACTCTTTTCTATGTCACCTCCATCTCTTTGGTTATCCCTCCTGAAACGGTTTGATATGCTACTTCTTTGCACACCAGTCTATCTGGTAATAATATGGGAAGAGCATGAGGAGATATATAGCAACCAAACACTCTGATGTAAGAGAACCTTTCCTCAATATACCAATCTACAATAGCACCTAAATTTCCAATGATTTGTTTTGAAATTCTAGGGGGATGTCGTCCATAAAAACCTTCATGAATTAGGATCACCATGTTATGAAAAATTTCATAAAAAGAGTCCTTTGAATTTTCCTCCCATAACTTAGAATGATAAAAATGTATGGGCTCAGTGAGGGTTGGAGTCCAGCTCCAATTCATAAGAGGAAACAGGGTCCTAAAACAAATTGCATCCATAATATATGCAGACATATAAAAAGGAGCATGTTCTCCTTTAGATTTATGAATTTTGTACTCCCCAATTTGCTTGGATAAGTTATCTGACAACATTTTTCCCCAATCAAAAGTATATCCCTCAGCAACCTCATGGATTATGGGAACCCATTCTATGGTAAAGTGCGCAGGATTTTTCTTACCAGACATTCTACAAAGCATCATGGAAATGTACAAGATATGAGCATCACAAGAGGTTGTAGAATATATACCCTAGGTATCAGTTTTGAACTTATTTTGATTTCCCCACCAATTTTACTATATCATGGATCGTTCTGTCATATTTAGTGCATTCCTCATCTTCAAACTTCATTATAAATGATTCATTGTAAGTATATTTGGGGTTAGGAGTTAATTTGTACATTACTTGAATCTCCTCGGGCCAAAAAGAGAGGACGATGGTCTTTTGGTGACTGCAGATGGTTCTCATTGGGATATCCACGTTTTCTAAGGTCCAACTTATCATATCAGTATATGGCATTAGTTTCGGTTGAGAAGCAACTATGTGTAGTTTGGACTTAGCCACATGCCTTAGCTTAGCTGAAAATGTCTCATCCTCTTCTTCCACTGAATCATCGGAACAGAGAGAATTTTCCTGCTCTAAAATGTCATAAACCTGCTTCCAAGATTTGATGGCATATGTTAATCGAGCAGTAGTATCTGAAAGTATGCCTTCATTTGGGTTTGATTCCTCAGTTGATGAATATTTCTTCTTTCCTACTTTACACGGCGCCATGATTTTCAAAAGTTGATGTTAACTCTCCTATGAGAAACAAAACCTATGAGCTCAAAATGTTGTATGCAAAAATTTTGGATGCTAATGGACAAATGATTTGAATTTTGAAATGCCTTTATTTACAGAAATATTAATGTCTAGATATCCTCGCGTTAATCTATTGACAGAGTAATCATTCTTAAATCTGTCAAAATTATTACCTAGTGGTCACAACAGTTTTCCCAATATTTTACCCTAGCCATTTGGGCGTATTATTAATGATCATGACTAAGATAAAGTACTTCGACAGTTCAGCATTCAAGAGTATTGAATGAAAAATAATGGATATCTCCTGAAGATTGAATTCATGAAGCAGTTAATCAACCCTTAATTATTTTTTGTTTTAATTAATCATGGCTTAAGGTCACTTTTTAATTTTAAGTTCTTTGGGACTCCGAAACTCCGAAGCTTCGAGACTTCGTGAGCTTGTATGTGCAGTGAGTACTTCGGTTGTTCAGCATTCGGGAGTTTTTAATGAAAAATAATAGATATCTCCCAAAGGCCGAATTCACAGAGTGATTACTTATCGTTAATCACATCTACTTAAACCTGTTTAATTCATTAATCTTTAGTGTTTTATTTATCATGATCATTTGGGTACTTTGGCACTTCGGCGCTCCAGCACTTCGGCACTTCGGTGTTCTGGCACTCCTTTGAATTTGTTCTTGATTTATATCTTGAAGGACAATCTCCAGGAGTGATGTGGCAGTGATGACATTACTTTTGATGACATGTCAAAAAAAAAATGAGTGACACGTGTCGCCTAAAATCGTGTGAATGATGTGACTAAAGTACCCAAAATGAGTGTCATGTTTCAGAACAAATAAAGATTGATAGGTGGCCTATGACTGATCGGTAGATCTATTTTAAAATACTTTTGAGAGAACATGTCTCCGAGACTCCGGAGCTTCGCAACTTCAGGGTTTTTAGATCTTTAAACACCTTGAGTTTGAAACTCTTGAATCGTGAAGTCCCGAAGTGACTTTGTAGTTTTCTTTTGTTTAAACCTCACGCAACTTTAGAACTCCGAATTTGTGAGAACTGTCGATCCATATGACTAAAAAAATTTAATGGATAGTAATGGAAACACCCTGTTAAGATATAACGATCGTATATTTTATTAAAAAAAAACGATAATCCTAAGTTTTTCATAATTTATTTTTAAAATATCAAAAAACAAAAAGACTTCAAGGTTTAATTTTTATTTGAAATTTTATAAAGTGTTCTAGCATAGGCTCCATCTGGGGATTGTGGCTCCCTATGAGGCACAAAAGAACATTAGACCAGGTGCCTTTATTGGGTAAATGGAGTCATTATTGCTTCTTTTATTGATTTAAAATGTTTTCTTTCTTTATTTGAATTTTAAACGTATATAGAAAAATGAACATAACCTTATCTAAAACTATTAAAGCACACTTGGTGATTGATTTCAAGCCACACTAATATGTGTTTTCCTTCCTTAAAATTGATTCCATAATTTTTTAGGATAATCAAAGTAATTTTAACAAAAATATCATATTCTGACCAACTCTATTCGCTCTTTAAGGTTATACAGATGTAAATATGTTTATTTAAGGAATCCCAGTTGGTTCAGGCTATAAATATTATTGAAAAGAAACTAGATAACAGAGTATATTATATAGATGTGTAAGACAACCTTACAGATATCATAGATATTTCTTCACTGCTAACGAGCCTATTCAGTACCCCGGTGAAGTTATCTATATCTCCCTTAATTGAATTTCCTTTCACCACTTCAAAAACAATATTTCATTTAACCAAGATGAGGGCAATCAATTTATGAATTTTCTTTCATCATCTCTATTGGGACAATATGGGGGAAATCAATTTGTAAATTTCCTTTCACCATCTGTCTTTGATTTTATTACTTTGAAGTGGGGGCAATCAATTTGTATATAAGATAGAAGGGATGATATTTGTTTAATATCTTAATGAAAAAGAAGGTTTGTATACAATTTTAAGAATGCTCTAAGATTAGTTTTTCTTCCAATTCTAAGTATACCTTCACCTATAGGTTAATTTTGGGAAAATTTATTCATTTCAGGGATAACCTTTGAACAAATTCGCCAGTTGAAAACTGATATTAGAGCTAAATTTACTAGGATTAGCCTAGACATATTTTTTCAATTAAAATTAAAGAAACATAAAAAATAAAAATAAAATTGCCAAACCTGTTTTGAAAATATGCTTCTAAGTTTTTAGCATTAGGCTAAGTTTTATTATTTCTATAGGGATTAATATGATGAGAAAGAAGAAATAATATTTTTTGTAGAAATAACTAGGGAGAGAGGGAGAAACAATTATATCAAACACTCAAAACATCTTAATATAAACAACATAATTTCACACGAGTTTCTGTGTCAAACGAGACTTGTGATTTTCTCTATCCCGCAATCATTTTATAACCGTTTTGAATTTTTTTTATATTTATTAATTTATTTTTGTACCAGAGATGATCTTATACCCAATCAGCGTGATGTTTCAGATTGTATTTTCCCATCTTCTCCAATCTTTTCATCAAATGATGACGCTATCTTTAATTCATGGGAAAACATCCATCATATATATTTTAATCAAAATTTCATTTTTACTTAAACAATAAGGGAGAAGAGGAACTCTTACCTATTTTCTTTTGAACTTTTGGACAAGGGATTTGTACTTTGTTTATCACCTGATTCCAGAGAATCTGAAGAAGAGAAAATTGAGTGTTAAGCATGATGACTGTGAGTGTGTCGATTGTGCAATCTTTACTCTCTAGGAAAAGGTTTGGGCGAAATCAGAAAAAATTAAAGAGCTCCAAACTTCAAATTTTCAACTTCATTAGTGGATTCGATCTCAGGAACTCGAATGAACGTTCCTGCAGAATCAGATGAGTCTCAAGTATCTATAGCATCATCTCTTGTTTTTGAAGAAGTTTTACTTCCAGAAGATCATCAAAATGTTGTTGAAGAACCACGATCATTGGCTCTACAAGAAAAAGTGGAGTCTCAAAAGTTAGAGGATTCTGTGGAAGTAAAAGAAGCAATACATAATTAAAATGCATGTCATATCAGTAGTCATTAGTAATCTTCCATATACTCCTTGTTTTTGTTTTTTGAAACTGTGAAATCAAATCAGACTTCGAACATATAATTTTTGAACCTTTAGTTTTCAAAGAATGTTATTATGTTTTGACGGTCTTATTTTCGGAAATTTTCAGCTATTTTTGTCAGAAGAAGTATTGTTTTATTAAATACTGAATGAATTTTATTTTGCAAAGTAAAAGGTAATTTATCTTATGTAAAAAAATTATATTTTGTTTTCGTTTTTATTGAAATGAAATTGAAAACATTATTTTCTTGAGAATATTTACATAAATTTAGCATTGAAAACTACTTAAATAATTTTATGAAAAAGAAAATTGTGTTGATGTAAATGTAATCCAATCCGGTATATACAATGGAAACTGAAAAGTAAACTACTACATAAAATGTTTTAAAAATAGCCCATTGATAGGGGCCTCAAGAATTTCTACATTTAAATTTTCAAGAGAGAATGAATTTATCCCTTCAACTACTGTAATTTTGAAAGGACCAAACCATAGATGATCAAATGTGTCGTGTTTCCAAGAATCTTCTTTTCTAGCTTCCAACTTCAAGATTGAATCTCCAAGAAGAAACTCCTTGTATTTATCTTTCTTATCAAAGATGGCTTTCATATTGTCTTGGTATTTCTGGAGCTTATCATCCACTTCTCTTTTATTCTGTTGGACTTCAATTATTTGATTTATTCTTCTTGTCAGATCATTTGATTCTTCATTCGCATCCTGCCAGAGTTTCATCATAGCAAGAGCGAGGTTAATAGGAAAAATAACATATGTGCCATAAACTAATTGCAAAGGAGAAACACCTATAGATTTCTTGGTGTCGATTATGTTTTCCCATAGAGCATATTTTAAATGTATATGCCAAGCTTTCTTATTTTCTGTCAAAACTTTCTTAATTATCGTCATTAAAGTTTTATTAGACGATTCTTCCAGCCCATTTCCTTGAGGATAATAATTTGTAGAATGGACCAAAATGATATTATATTTTTGACAAAAAAATATCATAGAAATAGATTTGAAAGCTTGTGCATTATCTATGACCATTTTCCTCAAACAACCAAATCTTGCAAGGATGTTCTCTTCCAGAAAATTTATCACTATTGAATCTGTAGCATTCTGAGTTGCAATAGCTTCAACCCATTTGGTAAAATAATCAGTAGTAGTTAAAATCCATCTATGTTGGGCACTTTATTGTGGATGAATCTCTTTGATAAAATCTAACCCCCATTGTTGGAAAGGAACTTCAATTTTGACAGGAACTAAAGGTAAAGATGGAAGATTTTTCTTTCTAGCAAACAGTTGGCATGAATTGTAAGCTTTGACCCTTGCATTTACATCAGTGAATAATTTTGGCCAATAGCCTGCCCTTAAAATTTTATAATTTGTTTCTCTCCATGCATGATGTCCTCCACATACTCCTTTATGAAACTCATCAATGACACCTTTTGTTTCAGATTCTATAAGACGGCATAACAATAAACCCAAAGGATCCTTCCAGTATAACTTATCATTGATAATGTAATATTTAATTCCCTGTAATTTTAAAGTTCTTTGCTTGGAAGGAGTCATGTGAGTAGGACATTGAAGAGTAAGAAGATATGAAACTATATTGTTGCACCAAGGCGAGGAAGAAAATTTATCATCAATATGAATTGTTGGCACTTGATCATAAATTTCTTCTATGTATGGGAGAGAATTTTGAGACTCGAAATGATTTATTCCCAGAGATCTTAAATTTGATTCAGCCAGTAATTTTTCCATACCTTGTCCTTTTACCAGTTTGGTTGGTTTGACTTCTAAATCGTATTCTTGAATTTTGGCCAACCATTTTCCCCTTCTTCCATCATTGTCTGGTTGAATCAGGATATCTTTGATTGTGCTAGTCGGCACATATGCGATTATTATTGAATGTAAAACATATGTCCAAAAATATTTGAGTGCATTTACCATAGTATAAGCATGCTTCTCTAGAATGTCATATTTTAACTTCACATCTCTTAAGTTTTTACTAAAAAAGGCAATAGGTTGTTCAAATCCTTCTTCATTTTTTTGAAGGAGCACTGCCGCAATAGTATATTCAGATGCAAAGGAGAAGATTAAAAACTCCTTTGTATAATCGGTACTTACCAGTACCGGTGCTTCTCCTATAGATTTCTTGACTCGTTGGAAATATGCCTTAGCTTTTGTGGTCCATTTCACCTCATTATCCTTCTTTAACATATATGTGATCAATTTGATAATTTCATCAAAATTTGGAATAAATCTCCTCAAGAAATTAATTCTTCCTAAAAATGATTGAATTTCTTTTTTATTTCTAGGAATATTGATTTGATCAATAGATTCAACTCTTTTTGGATCTACTTTGATTTCATATTTTGATATGATATGTCCTAACAGCTTACCTTCTTGCATGGAAAAATGAGATTTCTTAGGGTTTAAAGACAAACCAAATTGTCTGCACTTATCGAATGTTTGTCTAAGATGTACCAAGTGTTATGTACTAGAGTTAGAAAAGACTGTTAGATCATCTAGATAAATAACAACAAATTTATATTTTTCACCAACAAATGCTATATCCATTGCTCTTTGAAAATTTTCACTTTCATTCATCAATCCAAAAGGCATTTTTTCATACATAAAGGTTCCCCATGGAGTAGTAAACGTAGTTTTTTCTCTATCATTTTCATGGACAACTATTTGATTATACCCTGAAAATCCGTCAATCATAGAAATCCTATTTTCCCTAACCACTTTTTCTAGAACGTGATCCATTTTAGGGAGGGGGTGATTATCTTTTAAAGAAGACCGATTCAAATTTCTAAAATCAACACACAATCTTATCTCTCCATTCTTCTTTCTGACAGGGACCAAATTGGCTACCCATTTAGAGTATCTAAGAGGTACGATGATTTTTTCATCAAGAAGCTTTTTGACCTCCCTTTCTATTATTGGCAAGATAATTGGATTTATTTTTCTAATATTTTTCTTGAAATGCTTAATACCTGGTTTTAATGGAATCCTATGCTCGATAACAGAAGTATCATAAGTTTTTAAGTCTTCATAGGTCCATGCAAAAATATCCTTATATTCTTTGAGTAATTCAGCATATTTACTCTTTAGATCAGTTGGAAAATATTTAGACAATTTAACCATTTTTGGATTTTCATTTTATCCCACATTACAATCTTCAACCTCTTCAGGCTAAGGCTGCAAGGTAGATTTTAAATGTATATTATTTTGGTCTAATAGTATTTCTAATGGGACAAGACCCTTGGGAATTTGATTATTCTTGAGCAAGAGCATTCTGTGATTTGTGATTCTATCTTTGAATCTCTCTGGATTTTCTCCTTCTTGCATAATCCAAACTGGATCATTTTGATTTTCCTGATCTATGTGTGTCTCAGAAAATTCATCTATCATTTCCAAAAATTGTTTTATTTATTCATCTTCTTCGAAAATTTTCCAATAGTGAACATTATTTGGAATTAAAGGTTTATGTCTCATGTCAATGTGATGCTTCAACTTCAGCACAGTAGGTGGTATGAAGTTAGTTGCAGCTTTAGCTAAGAAATCTGCTTGTTGATTATGCAATCTGGGAATAGCATGAATATTGAATGATAATAAAAAATTGTCTTTCAAATCCCATGAACAATTTCTATAAGACCTCATTCTTAGATTCTTAGCTTGATATTGTTGTTTGATTTTTTTTACGATAAGTTCAGCATCCCCATAAACTATCAAATGTTGAATTTTTTATTTTCTAACAGCTTCTAATCCTAAAATTAAAGCTTTGTATTCACATACATTATTTGTGTAATTGAAGTCCCATTGAAATCTATAAGAAAAAGGGATATAATACTCATCGCTTGGTGCCACAAATAGTACTCATCATCTATGGATAAAATACAATTTCCTAAATCATGATCAACAACATAGACTGGATAACTATTTGGGTTTTGAGGATCACATATTGTATAGGCCAGTCTAGTTTCTCTATACAATCTGGTAAATTGTCCACAACAAATTGGAATAGTAGCATATGCCATGTCCAACTAAACTGATCCTCCTAACTTTTCACCCCAAGATCTTGATAAAATCATGTCATATTTTGCAGGAACATCAGCTACCACCACATCCATAAGAATACTTTTTATTGGAATTTGAGCTATATTTACAACTAAATCTTTAATCATACCCAGACACTTAACCTTTCTGGAGTCCAAAAAGTATAAATCTTGATAAGGTCTGGTAATTTGTAAGCCCAATTTTTCCATTATTATTTTTGACATCAAATTATGTGAAGCACCTGAATCTAACATGCAGTTGGGTAACAAATGATCATCCATAGTAAGAGTGATATAAAATGGAGCACCTAATTCTTTATCATTTTCAATATGTGGTCCAAACATAATTGTTGGTTTCTCATCTTGCAAGTTAATAACATCAGCTTGGCATTCTGCATCTGAAAAATTAATTACCTTTGAAATCTTCTTCTTGTAAACCGGATTTCTAGCAAGTTCAACCAGAGGAACTGGAATTTTAATCTTATTCAATTCATTCTCAAGATTGAAGATACTAACTCACTTTTATAATTCTTTGGTCTGAACTTCAACTTCTTTGTTCTCCAACTTTTTGGTTTGTGTTGCTTTAGTTTCAACTTGCTTTATTTGAGCAACTTGTACTTCAATAGGTGATTTTGAAACCACTACTTCATTTTCTTTGTTCTGTGACAAGAGTTTTTTTGGTGGATTGGTAGTGGAATTTTTTTCCCTTGGCCTAAAATCATATTTATTATCAAGCTCATCCATTATTGAATCAACAAGGTCTTTATATTGAGTTGTAGAGTCTTCGAAGTTATTGATATTTTGGTGATCAAATAATCATCCAAGATTTAAAGATTTTTCATAATCGTGTTTAGTTAAATGAGGTTCAACATCATCATCGTTGATATTGTTTATATCCTCATCTAATTCATCATAATCTTGAACATCATATCCCTGTATAAGATTTTATGTTTTAAAAGGAGCCTGGATATTTTTTTCCTCATTCTTGATTTGCCTCTGTTGAATCTAAGGGTTTGTATTAAGGTTTCTCCTAAATTGGTTTTGATTTATAACATATGGATCGAGTTTGGCTTTCTCAATTTCCATCCTAGAAATTTTGTTTGATGAATCTTTAATGATCTTAGCCATTTCATCCATCTTTTCTTCTTGTGTGTTTTTTCCAGAACTGGAGGGTTCTGCTTGTTCTTTAAACCTTCAAGGTTCTCTTATTCCCATCTCAACCTTTGTTTTCAATTTTCCTAATGCCATCATATTTTATTCAATTTCAATAACATCATCTTGCATTCCAGCTAAAGTTGTGTCTCTTATTTCCCTTAAAAGTGAAGCGAAATATGAATCAAATCCCCTACAAAAGTAACTTTAGCAGCTGGTTGGGAAGGTTTTACTTCGACTCGGATTTTGCTATAAAGTTTATTGAATATTTGGATAAATTATGAAACAGTTTCATATATTTTCCTCCTTAAAGCTCTGAATTCAGTTAAGTAATATAAATGGTTCTTTTTCTCACCCCATTTTCTTAAGAAAGAAGTCTCTAAATCATCATATGATGGTATAGAATTTGCAGGAAGTCCCCTAAACCAAGTTCTAACTTGTCCCTCAAAAGTTTGTACTAACAGTCTCATGTAAATGTCTTCATGTTCAATACTGAGAATATCAGCATATTGATCGAAAAATGCTATATGTTATGTGGTTGTTAAATCCCCCTCTCCAATAAATTTAGGTGGACTCTTCATATAATTCTCAGGTAGATTATGTAGAACAGAAAGAAGGGCCAAGGGAGCATATCTAGCAGAAACTTTAGAAAAAATCCTTGGAGAAGGTGGTGGTGGATTTATATTTCCACCACCTCATGCACCTCCAACACCAGCCATTGAAAGTTTTGGAGAAGAGATACTAGGGCTATACTGCAAATTATAAAATATTTCAAAAGACTGATGTACTAGATCTTTAATTGCTTCAGGAAGGTGTGATCGAAGTTCTGTTAGATAATCAAAAGGTGATGGATCTCGTGAGAGGAATGTCAAATCAAAACCATCTGGAAAATGGGAACTTGAGCTTGGTATTTCAGATCAGCTTGATGGATAAATGGGGGAAGTAATAATAGATGAGTCGGAGTATAAAGGGTGATCTTCGGGATTTTCAAAGACAGAAACTTTTACTTCGGGAAGACTAAGAATAGGTGGTGTATAGACGGTATTAGGAATTAAAGAAGATTCTTTACTCTCACGGGTAAAAGTGTCTATCAAAGAGATAGGGGTATTTTGGAAATTTTCTCCCTTTAAATCATATAGTTTTACTTCAAGAATTACCTCTTCCGGATGTTCTAACTTAACTTCGGGATTACTAGTTGAGGCTTCTGCAGAATGAGGTTTTTGATGCTTTTCTTTAGAACTAAGTAAACTTACTTCTTCTATTGGAATCTTAACATTAACTTGAGTAACCTTAGGTTGATAGATCTTACCTGTTGATGCAGATGTTTTCTTTAGATATCCTTTGGTTTTCAACATTTTTTGGGGATCCTAAACTGATGTAGTCTGCTTGTTGTCTAGGTTTTTCCTGGTATTTTTTCATTCGAATGTCAGTTTGCCAAAATGCCCTCGCTAGGTGAAAAATGAAAATGAGCCTTATCCTTGTATTCAATTCTTGTTCACCATCAAAAATCGAAACTTAAACTTTGTCGTATTCCCAGGGAAAATAGTTATGTTTCTTCGATCCCCTGCAACAACGCCAAAATATGTTGTTCCTAAAATTTATTCTAGGCTCACAAAATAATGGTAGGTATCCAAAATTTAAGAAAGTGGCTTTTGTAATGCTTTTCTACCTTTAGTTTCAAGATGAAACTTCAAAAGAATTTTAATGATTAGAAAACACAGAGGCAATATCTCTTTCTTTGAGTCTATATAAATTTTGATCATACGAAAAGTAGAATTGATTAACAAAGATTATCAAAATAAATTAAGGTATCCAATACTGATAAATATTACCTTATTCGCAAGAGAAGAACTATGAAGAAGGATTCCTTGATGGATGATTTAAAATGAGGAAACTTACACAGATACAGATCTTGTTTTACTCATAGTAATAATAGAGGAAAAATTGTAACTGAACAAATATCCAATGGATGGACTACAGTAGATGTGTTACTAAACTGTAGTATTTCAATCTTCAAGAACCATGGAGTGAAGAAAATAAGATTAGGAAATGCTAACACACAGAAATCACATAACTGAAGGAAATGAGATGCAGAATCTTTGTCTTCTCTTTCTATTTGGTATTCATAAATTTCTCTTTTACATTTGGCCAGAAGAAGCATGGAATAGATATTTGATCTGTTTATTTATATAAAAATGACTTAACCAAAAGTAGTTAAACATTCCACATTCTTCGTTCTGAAATAGAATACAATCAAAACTAAAACATACAATGAAGATATTTTTGGATCTGCTAAGATTTCTTTTGCTCATTGGCACTTCACTTGCCCTCTATTTTCTTATGGATGTACTTGGTTATTTTAATCCTTGAATTGTGCATGTAGTTCCATTAATGCAACAACTGACTTGGAAGGTTCAACATTTTCATTTAACTCAAATGAGAAATCCTTTTTGTGCACCAATGGTATTTTTTCTTGAATTTGAACAACTTTGTGTTGTGTGATCTGATGTTGTAAGCTCAGTTTCACCAGTAGATCATTTACCATCCGTAAATCAACATGGTTTATCTGTTGAATATCATTTTGCACATTATCTCTACTTTTCTTTAGACTCTCTTTTCTCTTTTTGATCTCAATTTGTTCAAGTGTATCATGGATACCACTGACATCAATCTCTATCATTTCCATATCTATAAATGAAAGAGCATTAAGACAAACCTCTTTTGCTTCTCTGGCTATCCTTTTACTTTCTTCAAGTTTAGTTTCTCAAACCTTTAAAGCCATTTCTCCCTTTATTTTCTCAAATTGTGAAAAAGGAGCAATCCCAGGTACATTGGTTTTTTGTCTCCATACTATGAATTCTTGGAATTTGGACCTGGCCGTATAGGCTTCCCTCTCCTTTTCATAAATATTCTTCAAAGAATTGTTGATCGCTTGATAATGTCTTTGAATAATATCTATATTTCCATATAGATCTTGTTGGACAATTTTCATCTTTTCATTTACTTTTGATGCTTGCTTCTTGAATGCAGAAATATCCATTCATGTGCTCTTGAATAAGTTTATTCGAGTCTACAACTGCTCTATTAACCTATCTTGTTGAGAAAGAATGTTATTTCTCATGTGTTGATTTTGAACACTTACCTCTAATTTATCTTCTAACTGCTTAATCTGTTTCTCAAAAGCCTGTCTGATTTGATCCATATCAAAATTGATTTTATCTCTGGCAGTCACTTCGATCTGTTGCATATCATTATGCAATTATTCAATCAGAAGATTCTTTTGGTCCAACTATTTTCTGAGATTATCCATTGACCACTGGTTGGAAGTTACAAAGGCTCCCAATGTGTCTGCAACTTCTTTTGCAAATTCAGGGTCATTATGTCCATGTTCATCATATATCACTTTATGTTTTTTGGCAGTTACTCCCTCCTTTTGTCGAGATTATCTTTTTATGATAGCCTTCCTTTTCTTGTTGAAAAATAAATTTGATGAAGGAATATCTTCAGGTTCAATAGGCTTCAAGTCATCTATATTGATAACCTTTGAACCAGGTAACTCAGAACTTGTTGCTAAAGGAGTTAATGATGGTATGGGAGAAATAAGTGCAGTATATCCTTCTTGATTTGTGGCGTTTTTCACTGGAGTTTCAATGTTTGGCAATGACAGAGGAAAATTGCTCCCATGTTTCATAAAAGCTTCAAATGATGCTGATAATTCTTGCTCATTTTTTCCTGGTATGGATATTCCTATAGTTATTTCATATTTAGACAATGTATTTGCATTCTTTTCCACTTCCCTAGCTTCATCTTCAAAAAAACTATGTTTCTTGGGCTCTGTTGATTATGTCACCTGTGAAGTTGGGTTAAGTCTTTGTTCTCCCTGTAAGACTTTGGGTTGATTGTTCCTTCTATGCTTCTGAAAGCTGAGGAAGCCTGATTGTTGATCTTGAGACAAATTTTGAAATCTAATTAAAAATTCATCATAAGATCTTACTCCTATGAAAACTTCAACATAGGGTGAATCTTCATGGATGTATATTTTCATATTGAATTGTGTTAAATTGTTTTCAACCACCCTATGTGGATCATACCTTTTGTACTCAATGTCAACCAATTTGATATATTCTAAGGCAGAAGCCTCCACCTTAGCATGTCCAAAATTAGATAATGAAAATACACCAACATGTATGGGAAAGGTTGGCCAAACTCTTTTCTTTGTTGCCTTCATCTCTTTGGTTATCCCTCCTAAAATTGTTTGATATGCTACTTCTCTGCACACTAATCTGTCTGGTAAGAATCTGGGAAGATCATGAGGAGATATATAGCAGCCGAACACTCTGATGTAAGAGAAGGTTTCCTCAATATACCAATCTGCAATAGCACCTAAATTTCCAATGATTTGTTCTGAAATTTTGGGGGGAGGTCATCCATAAATAACTGCATGAATTGGGATCACCACGTTATGACAAATTTCATAAAAAGAGTCCTTTGAATTTTCCTCCCATAACTTAGAATGATAAAAATGTATGGGCTCGGTGAGAGTCGAAGTCCAACTCCAATTCATAAGAGGAAATGGGTTCCTGAAACAAATTCCATCCATAATAAATGCAGACATATAGAAAGGAGCAAGTTCTCCTTTAGATTTCTGAATTTTGTACTCCCCGATTTGCTTGGCTAAGTTATCTGACAGGATTTTTCCCCAATAAAAAGTATATCCCTCGGCAACCTCATGTATTATGGGAACCCATTCTATGGTAAAGTGCGCATGATTTTTCTTACCAAACATTCTACAGAGCATCATGGAAATGTACAATATATGAGCATCACAAGAGGTTGTAGAATATATACCCTTGGTATCAGTTTTGAACTTATTTTGATTTCCCCACTAAGATTTTACTATATCATGGACCGTTCTATCATATTTAGTGCATTCATCATCATCAAACTTTATTATAAATGATGCATTGTAAGTATATTTAGGGTTAGGAGTTAATTTGTACATTACTTGAATGTCCCGAGGCTGAAAAGAGCTGATGATGGTCTTCTGGTGACTGCAGATGGTTCTCGTTTGGATCTCCACATGTTCTAAGGCCCATCTTATCATATTGGTATATGACATTAGTTTCAGCCAAGAAGAAACTCTGTGTAGTTCATACTTAGCCACATGCCTTATCTTAGCTAAAAATGTCTCATCCTCTTCTTCCATTGAATCATTGGAACAGAGAGAATTGTCCTGCTCTAAAATTTCATAAACATGCTTCTAGGATTTGATGACGTCTATCAATCGAGTAGTAGTATCTAAAAGTATGTCTACATTTGGGTTTGATTCCTCAGTCAATGAATCTTGCTTCTTTCCTGCTTTGTGCGGCGCCGTTATTTTCAAAAGTTGATGTTAACTCTGTTGATTAAGGTTGGTTGTCATTGATGTCAACCCTTGAAGAAAGACCCGTAGCACAAAGGTTTGGGTAATGGACCCAATAGTGTTTTATGTAAATATGACTCACTATTTTTTTTCATGGTTGATAAGAAGTAAATATGGATGAACTCCAAAGTGGTCCCCTTATGGTGAAAGCCCTCACGGGAAGACGATTTGTGCAGTAAAAGAACCCATGCTTAATTATGGAATAATGAGATGAAGGAAAGTAAATTTGTCAGGGAAAATATCCTAGATGGATGGTTCTTTTCATGTCATTTCCGGTGGTATGTGGAACGTCACATAATTCCTCACGGTTAGAGAGTTATGGCCATGAGAAGTTGGAGACCCCAGGTTTGGGTAATGGACCC
>JZKD02S2165620.1:383865-477893 GCA_000966675.3 Picea glauca
AAGGAACGGTTGGATCGAAGACCAACTACGCAAAGGAATTTATTTTGTGGACAAACCTAATCCACTAGGGTTAGGGTTTTGGTTATGATGTAATGGGTTTTTACCCACATTTTGTAGTATAAATACATGATGTATAAGGTAGATAGGGATATCGAGAGAATCAATAATTATCTTTTTGGTAAGAGTCTTGAAGTCTTCGTGAGAACCTTTTTGAGTTTGAGTCGTAGTCATTTGTTTTGGTTGAGATTTGTGGAGCTCATATGGAGTCAGTTTGAAGATTCATGGAGTGTAAATGAGGTTCAGGCCACAAGTTGTGCAGCTTGGTGCGACGTTGGTCAGCCTCATAGAGTATTACAAAATTTTGATGTAATGTGCACAACACACTATTTTGATGAATATGAATAAAGAAGACAAATCTTTGTGGACGTAGCCCAAGGCAGGTGAACCACGGTAAAACATGTTTTGTTGTGTGGAATTCTTTCCTTTATTCTTTTTCATGCTTTTATATTGAATGAATAAATGAATGGATGAATCTGTTAAGGTTAAAATGTAGTGCGCACTAGATTAGACATGTTATTTTATGCAAAATGGATGTTAAGGGTTAAATGAATAGTAGATCTGAATGATGGTATGGTAGAATGAATGTTGAAGTAGAAGAAGAAGATTATGCCTAAAATGCCACGAGCATCATCCCTTCCATGATTGCAGACATCTGAGTCATTCAATCACCCATAAGCTATCTCAGGTGAGATTGTGTTGTGCACTATGTGCGCAATGTTTCCTTCTATTTTACCAGAGGGGCCGATGGTTTCTAGGGTTTTGTTTGCGAACTAAGGTACAACTCGGGTCAACCCATACATCCAAAAAATGGTTTCATTGTTGGTTGGAACTCAGCATATTGGATTGGAGGGGATTTGATAAAGAGAATGCAGTGGTAGAAGGGGATGTGTATGCCATGGAACCCTACAAAGCAAGATATTGAAATATGGTTGGAGACAAAGAAGCTTGAGTTTGTGCAGAAAGACAATAGAAGCTCCAGGTATACACCACACTAGTATCTGTAGAGGTATGTGTTTATTGATTTGCATGAGAAATATTTATGTTATTTTCCAGAGTTATTAAAGGAGTGGTTATTGAGGTTGAAGGATATCGATCCAACTAATTGGATAAGACCAGTAGAGTGGACTACTGAGAACATTGCACGATTGGAAAGGGTCAATAATAAATTCACATGCACGGTGGAGTTCTGGTTAGACAGACTTTTTGCAGGGTTTATTATAAGTTTACAGTTGATACTGCGAAGTCTTATATTGTTGCACAGCAGGAGTTTCTGAAGGGACCAAGAGGAAGGTACATTCGATCAATTTACATGTCGATCACGATATTATTGCATGATAAAGGGGTGATGACAATGGAGTCAGAAAACCAAATCACTCTACGTTCATGGGGGAGCTGGGGGAAGCACTAAGGAAGATATGAGATATGGAGAGGGCTTTGGACAGAGGCCAGAAGAAGGAATTAATGGACCCTATTATGATGGATGAGGAACATACCAAGGATATAATGGAGAGAGCAAGAGTGACGTGCAGCGGAAGACCCTACCAGTATAAGATTAATAGAAAAAATAAGGCAGTAGCCGAGCGAGAGGGCTTGGACAGTGATGACGAAGAGGTAGAGTATCTCCATATGACGGGGAAGATTGAGGAAATATTGTGCACCACATATGAGAGGAAAACCATAAGTCAAAGTTATGGCGTAGAAGAAGGCTCTCCATTCCAGATCTGAATTAGTGTGGAACCCACAACCCCATGTGCAACTAAGACATCTAAAGAAGAATAAATGTTCAAACCTCAAGTGATTAGTGGTAGAATGATTTTAGTAGGACATGGGTCCAATGGAATTTCAAGAAGAATTATAAGTTCAGCTAATAGTATTCAAGTATATTTACCGTGCAGAGGTGGTAGTACAATAAACTTCACAATGGCAGGAGTTGATCCAACTATTAGGTTACCAGAGTTCCGTGGAGAAGGGTAAGAGGACCCAAAAAAGCATATGTTTATTTGTGAGAAGATTTGGGCATCCAAACATTTTACAAATGAAGATACAAAAGTGGCACAATGAGCGATCACATTCAGAGACCGTGCGCTGAACTAGTATATGGGCCTCGTGATAAACAATCCACAAGGAGCGCCTACAACTGTCGCAGATGTGAAAAGGGCATTGATCAATGAATATCAGTGAATATCAGCGACCTTGTTCATAGGATCAGTTCATGAATGAGATGATAGAGATCAAACAGAAGCCGGGCGAGTTAGTCTGGGAGGTTGATCAGAAGTTTAAGATGTTAAAAGTTAAGTTGAAGTATCATATTATAGATATGCATCATAGACATTTATTAGTTAACTATTTATTGGCACATTTGAAGTATCCATTGAGGCAGCAAAACCGAGGATGAGGCCTTGCAAGCATCATTGCAATTAGAGGAAAATCAGTATAAGCATACAGATCTAGTTGTGGAAGAGCTGAGAGCGAATCTGAAGAACCTAACATTCCAGTTGAATCAAAATAAGGGAAAGGAAAAGAGGGAAGATGTTTAGTGCACATTTTGCAGAATAGAAGGTCATCATAAGAATGAGTGCCCAACTTTTGCACAGTACTTGGTTACATAAATGTTGAATCCTTTACCAATAGGAGGACCATGGTGTGAGATCTATAGAACACTTAGAAATGATC
This sequence comes from Picea glauca, assembly GCA_000966675.3. Classification (NCBI taxonomy): domain Eukaryota; kingdom Viridiplantae; phylum Streptophyta; class Pinopsida; order Pinales; family Pinaceae; genus Picea; species Picea glauca. The sequence goes on from JZKD02S2165620.1 coordinate 386,599, forward strand.
CTTTTCATTGTCCCATGATGTAGAAGTATCAAATAGTACCAAAGAGCACATTTTGTATTTTTTGTAAGTCAGATGGACATGAAGACAAGGATTGCAGAACCTTGTAAATAATGAGGGAGAGAACATCAAATACTTACAGGGTGTAGGCTGAATTAATGACAGGAAAACCTATGCAGCAACCACAGTATAACAACATGCAACATTTTGTAGCTCCACCGCAGTATAATAACGTCCAACAGTTTGGAGCACCACCACAGTATAACAACGCGCAACAGTGTGTAGCACCACCGTAGTACAATAATGTGTAGCCGTAGTATAACCAAGAACCACAGTATAATACATCATGTGGAGACAATCAAGGTAATAGAGGAGGATTCAGAGGAAGAGGTCGTGGAGGAAGAGGAGTTGGAGGAGGTACAGGATTAGTAGTTTGTCACAACTATCATAAACTTGGACACTATGTAAGAGATTGTCCACAACCACTTGTGACATGTATGTATTGTCGCACAACATACCATGAGATAGAAGACTATCTGACACTTCTGGTAAAGATACAAGACAAGAGGAACTAGAACAATCAGAATGTCCAGTGGATTGTTGTGGAAAACATAGAAGAGGATGGGAAGAAGATCAAAATAGTTACTAGAGGTGGAGCTAAGATAGGAGCAGATGCAGCAAAGAAGGATCGAGATTAGTACTAGTGGGTCAAGAAGAACACAACACCCCAACAGAATTTTGATGCGTGAAAAGAGAAGGAGACATTCAAGGAAGCTAGATAGGATATTTTGAAGGAGAATATTGCATCAACTTCAGGAACAAAGCCAGTAGATGATGTATTGGTCTATGACATGCCTCCACTATTTGATCAGACCATCAGAGAACAACCATCAAAACAAGTAAGTAATCTCAGAAATTTTTTGGGGTCTTGTGTGAAGTTGTTGAATGTTAAAAACTCTATACAAGTATTACAAAGTCTATTAGAGAATGAAATTCTGGAGAAGAAATGAAATTAGAACACAGAAGAGACAATCAAGTTCGTAAGAAGAGAAGAAGAAGTAGGGAATTTAAGTTGAATGCAAACATTGGATATTTCAATATAGGAGATATCATACTAGACTTAGGGTATGAAGTAAATTTTCTGCCTAAGAAGACATGGGAAGCTATGGGAGAACCTACATTGGTATTTTCACCTATTCAATTGAAGTTATAAAATCATCATAGAGTGATACCAATTGGTAGATTGAAGGGAATACTAGTATATATAGATGGAGTGTGCACAATGGCAGACTTTAAGGTGATTAACATAGTATATAACACTTCACCATATCCAGCATTGTTGGGGCTAGATTGGGATTTTGATAACCAAGATATTATCAATATGAAGACTAGAAATGTGATCTTTGAATTGGAATAATACAAAGTTATTGCACCATTAGATCCTTCAAAAGGAGGAAGGTATGTTGAACCTACGACATAAAATTTTATTACATAAGACATAAACCATTTTTATAGAATTATTGTGTGAGAAGAAGATTATGTGAACCTAATAGAAGATGCCATGTTGAGTTGGAGGAGTATCATTTCCTATGCTTCAGACTCTGAAATAGGACTAGAGAATTGGCAGCAATGATTGCATGAGTTATCCATCAAAATATGTGCAAGAATGGTGCGCACAGTAAGATGAGTTGGTACAGAGGTAAGAGAGCCTCCCACTTTTTATGGTCATAATGATTTAGAATAATTTAATGAAGCTTGAATTAGAAATAGTGGAAAATAAAAGGTTACCAGTTTTGGATATTGCTTTGAAAGCTACACCTGCACGATGGTGGGGTACACATAAAGAGAAGATCAATAATTGGTATCAATGCAAGAGGTTACTGCGCATTAGATTTGGTGCAGAACAGGAGGATAGATATGTGGAGAAGTATGATGGAATAGGACAACCTAGAGAACATGTAGAAATATGTATAATTCAATGGATATTAGTACCACCAGAAGAGTGGCCACATCATTTTATTCATACACTAGAAGGAATCCCAAGGAATTGGTACGCAGAATTGGAACATCGTAGGGAAACTGCAAATTGGGAGGAAATGAAGCAGAACTTTGTCATTACATTTGCATTCAAGCATGAGAATCCAAAAATAGATACAACACTAAAGGTAGTAAGAGACAAGATTTTTGAAGAACCAGAAGTAGAGATTGTGACCAAAACCAAAAGAAACAGACAATCAGACAATTGTTACATTGTTTGTTAGAATATAATGGATGTGCTCGTTTTACCATTGACAATATCACTATTGTCACCCAACAATAGGTTGAAGCCACCCTCTGAGCACCTTAACCTTGACAGAGAATCACTCCAGAAGAAAACCTTAGGCTAGATAGCCAAATAAAGGGTAGCGCACCTTTCCCCAAGGATAGTGCACCAACAAGAGCTGATCAGATAGTCCAAACCCTAGCCAAGAGATAATCCAAGCCAAAATCGATCTGCTAGTTGCAAGAGCTGCAATGGCAGCTCTCCTCAAACCTGCGCACAAAACTGGGCACTAAAGTGCACACAAGTGTTGCTTTGCAATTCTGAGACTACCTGCCAAAATGAAGACTAGCCTCCTGTATTTATAGTAATTTTGGCTAACTACTTGGGTGGACTTCTCATTCTGGGTATATGTCTGTTCAATATATATTATTTCTTATGGCTGACTTCTTCTCTTGGAGGCTAATAACCTAATATAAATTATCTTCTTGATCCGACAAGTCTCCTAGGGTTCTTAGCCAACTCATTAGGGTTTCTTCTTGCTTCCCAGAGTATTATATTCTCATCAGGTTTACACATGGAGGTAAATACCTCTCGCAGCTACCATAATATCAACACTCCCTCCTAGCTAGGGAGGTGTTACAGGTAATGGTCTTGAGCACAAAACATACCATTCACCCGGTAGCATCAACATAGTCGTCTAGACTATCTCATGACTATATCATAAGCACCATCATCACCATCAATGTCATCAGTTGCATCATCTCTCGGAACCATACTCTATCTGAGTAATTAGACACGATGCTCTCTCCGCAGGGTGACACAAGAGCTATTCTTTTAATATAGAAGAATAAATTTTCTTAACCATTTTCTATCTGGGAAAACTTTGTTCATTGATTATCCATCTAGCTGATAATCATTTTCAACACTATTGATAGTCTTCAAGGCAATCAGAACAATGTCATTCAATAGAACACAACTGTGTCTATCCATAGTAGTACACAACTACAATCCAGTGGTACACTACCACACCAAGTAGCACACAAGTACTTGATCAGTGACGTATAGTCACAAATAGTGGAACACATCCACCACAGTAGTATACATCTATTGTCTTCATAACAATCATCTAATATCAACCTACACATAAACAATGTTATGATATACAACTGAATCATCTGGGCCATTCTTCCACTCACATCTGTGAGATCTCAGAAGAGCATCTGCCCTTAAAAAGTAAGACATCAATGATGAGATATATGGACTATTCTTCTCAAGCAAGGAAGAACAATTGCCCTGATTTCTGAGCCTGGACCATTCCCCACCCTGGGCCATTCTTCCAACACTAAACAAAGTGTAACCTGGAGAGAATGAATCTTCCCTAAGGAATGTTTGTCCCTGATTGTTAAACCTGGACCATTCCCCACCCTGGGCCATTCCTCCGGCTCTAAACAAACTGCAACCTGGAGAGAATGAATACACCCTAAGGAATGACTATCTGGACCATTTCTCCTGTTAACCATAAGAGGAAAAGATTGTCCTATACCAACCTCCAAAACAGACCATTCCTCATGTTAACCACAATGAGAAATAGTTGTCTGGCGAGGCGAGCCAGTCTTCTTGAGTAACCCTCAAGAAGAGAGACTACCCTAGACCACTTCCCATGTTAACCACAATGGGAAGTCGTTGTCTATGGTACATCAACAATCTAGACCATTTTTCGAACTAGAAAATGTATGTCATGTCATAAATCTCAATCCACTTTCCGAACTGGAAAGAATCTGCTCATCCTGGACCATTTTTCGAACTAAAAAATGGTTGTCCATCAATCAATAATATATCAATGCTTCCTCCCAACCTAGGAGTCATCTCTTCCTTTTTCAGTAAGGAATTTGTCTCCACGAGCTCCAGCTTGAGTATGCAAACTCTTTCATCTTGGACAGAAGCCTTACCAAAATGTCTGCTTATCTTCTCATCTGTGGAGATATGTATTGGAGAACCACTTTTCTCCTTTTTGGACTTTATCAGGGATAATGTAATGCTTGATTTCAAATGTACTTCGGTCTGGAACACTGGTTTTCTTTGAAGGCTTCATGTAGCTCTGATCAATAAAGTATATCATTGTTGGAAAACTAGAACATATCCATGTGGCACTTCTTCTGTCATCATGAGATCTGATCTTCTAAGTAACCATCTTGATACAATATCTCTGTTATAGAAGATCTTCACCACGCTTCTGTTATGCACTAGAGGTTCTCCACCAAGTTATCTTCTTCCATCTGCATACAAGGGTCTCTTTCTGGTATGCTTCAAAGTTTTGAGGTTTCTCTTCATACGCTCTCTGTTCAATTGCTCTGGAGAACAGTCTTTGCATTCATCTTGATGTATAACTACAACCTATGGATATTGCAGATGATATAATGACTTATGTAGAGGTATGTATGGTTGACTGGAACAAGGAATCATCGTATCTTTCTCCCTCCATCGAGGAGAACCTCTAGTTCTGGATCTTGCAATGCGTGCCTATCACAATTTTCAGTTCCTCTACTTGATTGATTTTATTGAGTTCATATTAGGTTGGTAATATTGTGATTCTTAATACAGTGACTGATTGTTCAGGCTTCTCTTCTTTCTTGGAATCTTCATGTTCTTCCTTATGTTTTTATTTAGCTCTTGGGTCCATGGAGTTTCTTATAGATTCCATGCCCTAAAGATTCCACTTCTTTCTTTCATCATAGGATCACGGATCTAGATGGACAACCAAGGATACTTTAAGGCTTCTCTTCAAAGAAGACTTCTTCTGAAATCAAACTGAACATGTATTGCTTTTCATGGCTGCTACCATGGATATATACTTCATCATCTTCAATGGATCATAGGATTACCTCCCTCCTAATCCTTGCTTCATGTATGAGTGCATATAGTCAGCTCCCTCCGTCTAATAGAGTCCACACTTACGTCTGCATCCTTATTCCCTTCTATAAAGTGTTATAAGTCTTTCTCCAATTTCTTTCTGTCTTTTCTTCTTCTATGTCTCTTCAGGATTGATCCTGATTTTGGCTTATCTTGTAATAGCTTCCACATGATTTGTTTGATGTATTTTATCCATTCATGTGTTTTATCTGACTTGTATAATGATAGCAATCCTTATCTTGTTGTTCTTCCATAGTTATAGTTCTTCTTGGAACACATTATCTTCTAAGAGATAGATATACAATATATGTGTAGAGACTATGCAAACAAGATATGTACAAGAACTAAGAAGAGTATCGTTACCTTCAGAAGAAGAAGTCTCTTTCATCCTGCTTAGTCTTTTTTGTAGGTTTCTTTTCTTCGGCAACTGATGCTTCGTGTGTCTCCTTCCTTTTCTTTAATTCGGGACAATGTTTCTTGTAGTGACCATACTTTCGACAGTTGAAGCATTATATTTCTGAAATGTCTTTCTCTTGATTGGATTCCTCCTTGAGCCAAACTTCCTTTTGTTCCTGAAATTCTTGAATCTTGTTGTGAAGGCTTGATCATCGTACTTATTTTGGGGTTTCTCTTTTGCATTGATCTTGGATTCTTCTTGAGCACAACAACTCCAAAGTTCTTCAAATGTAGGATACTCCTTCTTTTTATTCATGCTTGCGGCAAATGCATCCCACGTCTTGGGAAGACCATTGAGTATTATGTTTACCAATTCCTTCTCTGAGATGATCTCTTCAATAGCTTCTAGTTGATCTCTTAACTGAGAGATTCTCACAAAATATGATGTTATGTTGTCCTCATCATTCATCGTCATGTCACAGATCTCATTCTTCATACTCATAACTTGTCCAATGTTTCTGACAGACAAGAGATTTGTTAGGGCATCGTACATCTTCTTCGATGAGTCAAGATGGGAGATGTAGGGTATCAAATGGAATTTTACAGATTCCACTATGATACTCATAGCATTGATGTCATCGTCTTTGAACTTCTCCATAACTGCAACGTTATGTGGTTCCTTCTCTTTCCCTTCTTTAAACACTGGTTCCACGATCTTTCCTTTCACGATATTCAGCACTTTATTCTTGGCAAGGATGAGGTCGATCCCTGTCTTCCACGCTTTGAAGTTAGAATCTCCATCTAACTTGTTCTATGACTTCATAGAGCAAGTCATGGCTGCTTTGACTTGGTCAACCCTAGATTTGACCAAAAACTCAAACTTGACGTATTGGCTTGCTGAGAGTATCAGAAGATGCATTGGGCTAGGGCGCACTGATCTGTCTAGAAATTAGGTCAATTCCTTCACTTAAGGTGCCTGAACGAGAGGATTAGGGTTTATGCAATTGCACCTGCTAGTAACCCTAGAGGCAGTGCTATGGTGACTGCTCCTGCTAGAAACCCTAGCGGCAGTTCTTCAACGAGCTCAATATACTTACAGTTATGTTTCCTTCCAGCGGTTACACTGAATGAAGGAGGTGTGGTCCCATAACCTATTAGAATATAATGGATGTGCTCATTTTACCATTGACAATATCACTATTGTCACCCAACCATAGGCCGAAGCCACCCTCCGAGCACCTTAACCTTGACAAAGAATCACTCTAGAAGCAAACCCTAGGCTAGATAGCCAAACAAAGGGTAGTGCACCTTTCCCCAAGGATAGCGCACCAACAAGAGCTGATTAGATAGTCCAAACCCTATCCAAGAGATAGTCCAAGCCAAAACTGATCTACTAGCTGCAATGGAAACTCTCCTCAAACCTGTGCACAAAACTGGGCACTGCAATGCGCACAAGTGTTGCTCTACAATTATGAGACTACCTACCAGAATGAAGACTGGCCTCCTGTATTTATAGTAATTATGGCTAACTGCCTGGGCCGACTTCTCATTCTGGGTATCTATATGTTCAGTATATATTATTTCTTCTGGCTGACTTCTTCTCTTGGAGGCTAATAACCTAATATAAATTTATCTTCTTGAGCTGACAAGTCTCCTAGGGTTATTGGCCAACTCATTAGGGTTTCTTCTTGCTTCCTGGAGTATTATATTCTCGTTGGGTTTACACGTGGAGGTAAATACCTCTCGCAGCTACCATAATATCAACACTATTATCATGTCTCAGAAGAAGAAGACCTAGCAAAAGAAAACCCATGCAACATCAAGATTACATAATTTGAGGGAGAGAGAGAGGTAGAAGGTCCAAAGATAGATTCAGAAGATTACGCTGCATCATTGAAGATCAAGAAGGTAAACATTGGGACAGAGGAAAACCCAAAGATTGCAAGTATTGGAGAGATTAGTGGGGTAATCAGACAGTAGAAAGAATAACAGAGTTACTGTGCGAGTATAGTGACCTATTTCCAGCGATGTTCTCATAGATGAAAGGAGTTGCAGGAGAACTTGGAGAGATGAATATCCCTTTGGATCCATATGCCAGACCTATAAGATAGAGACCTTATAGGTTGAATCCAGTGTATAAGCAGAAGTTGAAGGTAGAAATTGATAAGATGTTAGAGGTTGGTGTAATAGAACCTATGGAAGAACCAGAATGGATCGTCCCTATGGTAGTACAAGAGAAGAAACAAGGGGGAATAAGTATCTGTGTAGATTTGAGAAAACTAAATGATGCATGCCTACATGATCCTTTTCCTACCCCATTTACAAATCAAGTTTTGGAGAATGTAAGAGGTCAAGAAACCTATTCATTTACAGATGGGTTTTCAGGATATCATCAGATCATAATTGCACCAGAAGATAGACATAAGACTACATTTGCAATAGGATGGGGATCATATCAGTATACAGTGATGCCATTTGGGTTGAAGAATGCACTTGCAATTTTTTCAAGGGTAGTAGTAGCTGCTTTCAAGGACTTTATTCATAAGTTTTTAGAAGTTTATTTGGATGATTGGACAATGTTTATCTTATTGAAGGATTATGTGGAAGTATTAATATTGATGTTAGACAGGTGTAGACCGTGTCATAATTCATTGAATATTAAGAAATGTGTTTTCAGCACACCTTTTGGTACTCTGTTAGGGCATGTTGTGTGTAAATAGGGTTTGTTGGTTGATCCTGCCAAAATTGTTGTCATAGTTAACTTACCACCACCTAAGTCAGTGCACCAGTTAAAAAGTACACTTGGTCATATAGGATATTATAGCAAGTTTATAAAGGGATATGCACATATTATTGTGTCGATGGAGAAATTGTTGAAGAAGGACATTAAGTATCAGTGGAATAATGAATGCCAAAAGATATTGGATATATTGAAGGAGAAAATGGTAACAATGCCAATTTTGGTATTTCCAGACTGATCAAAATAATTTCATGTGCATGTGGATGCATCTGCGATAGTGCTTGGAGTAGTATTAACACAACCAATAGAAGGTGACATAGATCACCCCATAGAATTTGCAAGCAGGAATCTGTCAGATTCATAACAAAACTACAATACAACAGAAAGAGAAGAGTTGGCCATGGTGTATGCATTGCAGAAATTCAGACATTAATTGTTAGGTCAACATTTTAATATGTTTACAGATAATTCTGCTCTTAGATATTTCGTCAATAAGCCAGTGTTCGGGGGAAGAATATGCATATGGATACTATTGTTTCAGAAGTTTTATTTTGAAGTTGTGGTGAAGCTGAGAATATTGAATGCAGGGCCTGATCATTTGTCCAAGATAGCTAATAGAGAGGAACCAAGTAACTTGGAGGACAACTTCCCAGATTCACAATTGTTTTCAGTACACATTATTGATGAATATTTTTCTAACATCATTGAGTTCTTAACTACATGATTTTCCCCAAAGGAATTTAATATTGTGTAGAAGAAAAATATGGTTGTCATAGTTGCAGACTACCAACTAATTGAAGGGCACTTGTACAAACTTGGTGCAGACAACATTTTGAGGAGATGTGTTATGGAGCATGAAAGGCCTATTATTTTAGCAGAAGTGTTATAGAAAGATTTGCCTCACCCTATGCAAATTTGCTCGGAAGGCCTTTTCCATTTCCCTATGCAGACTTGAAGCCCCTTTTTGTAATTCCCAAAGCTAAAAATAATATTTTTCCACATATACGCACCCTAAATATTATATAGCATGAGTATACGCAGGTTGCACCATTACAGCCTGCATACATCGAGTTTTGGGCCCAAAATTAAAAAATGGTGTCAACTTTCCATGTCACGTCATGAGATCCATGATCCTTGACCTTCCATATACTGGAAACGTTTCGACTCGGACCTTCAAATCCATTGGAAGGCTATAAATGGTCCATATCCAAGCTATGGAAAAGAGGAGAAGAATTCAAATTTCAAAGCAAAGTTACTCTGGAGAAATTACTCACTTCATATTGAGTCTGCATCCCTTTGTCCTTTTAAGTTTGAACACATTGTTCAACCCCCAAGATCTTCCCTACTTGATAGAGAACCTCATTGTCTCTCTTATATGAGCTTGCATTTGGTTGAGGATTGAAGTGGTGGAGGCCCAGTTGGAAGGGACTTAGTTTCTCGGTTCTGAACGTGTCGACACGGAAGTTTGTTATTCATACACTTATGTTGATTACATTTTAATAGAAATACTTTTTTCTCATCCAATTAATGTCTTGCAAATATTTGAATTGTTATTCCATGGGCATATTGGTTATGAATATTGATGGATTATGCTATTGTATGTGCTAACTTTATACATTATCACCATATGCTTGTATATCTTGGCTCTTGAGGACAAGTTACAGGTATATTTCTTTGAGTCGAGTGCTCAACGGTGGACTTCATCGAACGTCTGGACGAGGTAGGCTCTTTATCTTGTCTTGTTAGCATATTTGTTTGTATAGAATACTTGAGATTAGAGTTGATTTATGCATTCATTTTCGTCTGTTGTGGTTTACCCCGTGCCATAGAGTGATTTTCCTTGTAACAGAATTGGCGACCATACTGGGGAATGAATCTTCTTTTCGGGGTTTGGAGTATTTTTCTCCTTTGATTTCTCTCGTTTATATCGAGTTTTTTGTCATTTGATTGCTTGACAGCCTCTATTCATTTTGAGTTTGAGTTTCTTAGCCTTATCCTTAACATGGATTTTTGCCTGAAAGTCACGTACATACGTGAGCTGACATTCTATAGGAAGCGTATATACGTGGTTTTCTCCTAAACAGTCACGTACATCATTCTTGTATGTTTTATTGTTGAGTTTGATGTTTTTTGGGTAAGTTCTAATGGTTGTTGAGTCTTCTTAGGTCTATGTTATGACTGTTAAGTGCCAGCAGAGTGATAGGAAACCTTTCTTTGGTTGAATTTTCGAGTGGTTTTTCTTTCTCATCATCTTTTTCATTGATTGTCCTTGCATATTGGGTTGGGTGTTTGATTCTTGATGTCCTACTTGGTTTGTCTCTATTTACATACAGTATAATATTTATATCAAGATGTTGTTCAGTCCTTGCATTTTCATTCTTTATATTGAAAACACAAAAACAATAAACATTTTGCATTGTTGGCATTTGATCTTTTGGGTTCTTATCATTGATCTTAGTACATGTATGGAAAGATTGCATCTTACTTTGAATTGCAGAATTAAATTGAAAATTGCATTTTGAAAAGGTTATCATTTATTAGGAATTGAAGTTAGGACTTTGCACTTTATTCATATTCATTTATTTTACTTTTTGAGTCATAACATCATCAGTTTCACAACCGCACCTTTTTGAGTAAACAAGGCCACTAAAAGTACCGCTGATAAATTTAAAAGTGATTCGAAACGATTTTGTTTTTAGGGTACACAAACTAGCTTAGGATTTAGAGCCTTGGAATAGGATTTTGTGAGTAAACTTCTCGAAGGATATTAAATCAACATATGTGTCTGACTAAGGGAGTGGCGAAATCCATTGTATAATTGGTGACGTCAGAAGGATCTGCTTACATTGGAGTTAAGCACGAGGTCATGTCAAGTTGGTTGAGGGGATATCCCCCCAATACTGATGCAGAAGCATCGTACAAATCCAAAAGCACGCGCCTAGCCAAAGGAGCAGTTGGACGCGCAGAGGGAAAAAGAGCATGTTTTTATGAACAACGTTTTGAATTTTGAACTTAAAACCATTAATGTAATAGTTAGGAAGAAGGCGTACTTTGCATTTATACCTAGGAGATATGAACAGATATGGGGGGATTACTCCCATCTGTCAAATTGTAATAGGCATTTAAGTATGTTAATGAAAGTAGGTAGATTGGAATTAAGAGATTAGACAGTTTAGAGTGTAGGAGGGAAAACGGATATAGACACCCTCACTCTTGTATTATTGTATCATTAGCATAAAGAAGAAGAAGAGAACTGTAGCAGAGAGTTGTAGAGAAGAACCCATGTACAGGAGCACTTGAGTTAATATATGAAGCTTTGACTCAGATTTCATGGTGTTATGATGTTTGTTGTTTACATATGTTGAATGGTATGCTTACAGTTGTTTTATTCTCTTTGTTATGCATTTGTTTCAATGTTGTGTTGACTGTGTGATTTCATGTTAAGTATATGAAGTCTGAAAGAGGAGAAGAATGAGTTTCAATTGTTTCTCATCCTGAGAGTTCCTGCAAGGAATGCAGTGAAACGTCTATAAGGTGTGCGTTGAAAAAAGTCTGAGTTTTATCTCAGAAAGCTCGGGAGAGATATTGTTGTTCTCATTTCCCGCAGAAGTGCAAGTGAAGCACAGAAGCTGTGCAAGGTGTGCGCAGGCTAGTTGAAGCCTTAGAATTTATCAACTAAGGTTGAAGAGTGAAAGACTGTTGTTACCGAGAGTGCACAGAGTCGAAGAATCAAATACATAGAAGTATTTGAAAGAGTGTCGCAAAGAGTGAGTGCAGAAGTCCTTTCGAGACTTGAGGTTGAAATAGAAATCTCAGGAGGATCAGTGACTTTGAAGTATTCAAAGGAAGACAGGGAGCTGAATTAGCGTGCAAAAGGTTAAGTCCCGACGAAAGAACATTGTCTCGTTTCACAGAGATTCATTGAGGAGTGAATCGGACGGTTGAAAATCTTCGTGGAGAAATCACGAAGTTGTGAGGACCGTAGGATCCAGTGAAGTTGGAAGGTGGTTAGAAGTTGGGTGAACCCATCACTTTGGTATCAGGAATCAACGTGGACCATTGATTGTGATATGTTTTGAGCGTCAGATCATTTCGGGGATTTAGAATTCATATGTCCGGAGTGTAAGCCAAAATCCTTGGTCACTCTAACTCCCAGATTGCGAAAAGGATTGTTAAGTGTGGAATTTCAGGATTTCGGTAATTCGGGATTCAGAATACCAGGAATCCTGATGACAAGGAGCCAGGCGCCTTTGCATTGAAAACCCTGAAGTTGTGAAACCCGAAATATCCTTGAAGTGGCATTTTGGCATTTCGGGGATCGGGGTTTCAGCATTCCCATTGACAAGAATTCGGGGCACTTCACATAAGAAACCCCGAAGTCACGAAACGTGAAGTATTGGTGAAGTGGTGTTTCGGCATTTTGGTGTTTTGGGGTTCGGGAACCCGAGAAGACAGTGGTTTGGAATCGAGAGTCTCGAACTCCCAGTACCCGTAAGCCTGAAATAACGTGGGTCGTCGGATCTAAAGGGGGGCTATTAGTCGTTGATTCCGTAGAAGGCGTCATTTCAGAATTCGCGATTTTGAATTGGTAAGGGAACGTGAATCGAAGGCTTGTTCAAGTCCCAAAAATTGGGAAGAGTGACAAGTGGCAGGAATCCACAATAGAGACACGGGACAGTTGAGAAGAGAGGTGGCGCATACTCATTGTCAAGTAGTGTCAATTTTCGTTGACTGTTTCGGGGTTTCGAAGGTTGGAGAGTCGAGAAGCCCTGCATCAGGATTCACGAAATTGCAAAGTCTGAAACTCCAAATCGGTGAAAGAGTCGTATTCATAACCGTTGGGGAGCTATCCTTTGTTGAACATATCAGGATTCGGCATTTCGATGTTTTCGAAGATAATGAATCGGGGTCCTTTACACCGGAATTCCCAAAGTTGTGAAATGCGACGCAGTTGTGGAGGAGGACGCGGCCAAATGTTTCGACAATTCGACATTTCAGGTTTTGGAGGTTGAAGAGTCAAGAAAATCGATAACAGGAATCGCGATATCGAGAAACCTGAAATCCCGATTCGGAAAAGGGCACGATCATATTGTTGGTCAGGGGATTTGGGTTGATGTCTTGTGTTTGATCACGCAGGCATACCTATAAGGACCTATGGAAAACATTGTGGTGTGTGTGTGGGATTCGTTGTGGAGGAATCGAAAAGTCAATTTGATTCAGGGCAGATTTAGAACGATCCTGCGCAAATCTTGGCCCGAGGGTCGGGGTCTGCACCATTTGTGGTATCAGAGCTCAGAACAAGTTCTTTGCTTTCTATAGTAGAGAAAAGAGGAACATTTTACAGCCATGTCATCGAGAAGAAGAGACAGGCCAATGCCAATGCCTGATCCAGCAAGAGAAAGAGAAATGCACAAGTTATGTGTCGGGCTTGATGCCATGGAGACATCACAGTTGACGTTGGGGACAACAGCAAGGCTAACAGTGAAAATTAAGATGGAAACGAAGGAGAATAAGTTGCAGTCGAAGATGTTGCGGATGAATGCCTATTCAGGGTTGTTGCAAGGATAGGTGCCAGAGCAAAAATGGACATTCCAGTGTATGAGCGAAACCTGGATGTTGAAGAGCTTCTAGACTGGATTAGAGATCTAGATAAATACTTCGACTATGAGGATTTCGAGGAAGACAAGAAAGTCAAACATGTTGTTACTAGACTTAAAGGGCATGCAACACTATGGTGGGATGAACTGCAGGTTGATAGACGCTACAAGGGAAAGCAGAAAATCAAGAGCTAGGATAGAATGGTTTCAAAGATGAAAGCCAAATTTATACCCAAGGATTATCAAATCACTCTTTTTCGGAGGATGCAAAATTTGAGACAGAAGTTGATGTCAGTGAAATAATACACTAAAGAGTTCTACAAGATAAACATCAGAGCAGGTCATCGGGAAAGCGATGATGAAAAAGTTGCCAAGTACATGAATAGTATACAATATGACATCCAAGATTAGATGAGCTTGATGATCATTCGAAATGTGGAAGATGCTTATCAGATAGCTCTAAAATCTTAAGAGAAGTTGAGTCAGAAACAAGGTCAAAGAGGCCGAGGTAGAAGTCAAGCCAGAGGCAAAACAATTGCCCAAGACAGAACTCAGAAATCTAAAGAAGAGGGAAAGAAACCTCAAACTCAACATGAAAGAGGAGGAAGCTCACAGAGAGGGCAATATGCTGATAGAAATACTTTTCCTCGAGCTAGGGGAAGAGGAAGAGGCAGAGGTGGTGAAGTAAAATGCTTTGTCTGTGGAAAGATCGGACATAAATCCTATGAGTGTCCAGATAAGAAAAAAGATGGTGGTGAAACTCACATTGTCAAAGCTCAAGGACGGAATGTGGAGACAGAAGATGCTGAGGGCAGAATATCCTTAATGATGAGGAAATTTCTCTTGAAGCCAGAGAAGGAGGCAGAGAACCTAGCCCAAAGAAACAGTCTATTTCAGACTTCTTGCAAAACCAAAGACAGGGTATGCAAATTCATAGTGGACAATGGTAGCACAGACAATCTCGTATCTACAAAGATGGTAGAAAAGATGGAGTTGGAGACTGTTGTACATCCAAACCCATACAGAGTTTCATGGCTACAAAAAGGACATCAGGTAAATGTTACTAAACAATGTTTAGTTGAATTTAAAATAGGAGGATATAAGGATGAAATATTATGTGATGTCATTCCCATGAATGTTTGTCAACTATTGTTGGGTAGACCATGGCAATATGATAGGAACGTGATTCATGATGAGAGAAAGAACACGTACACCCTGGACAAGAATGGCAGGACTCACGTGTTGTTGTCGATTAAGGATAAAGAGGTGAAAACAGAAATGAGCAACATTGTACTTCTCATGAGTGGGAAGGAACTTCTTAATGAGGTTAAGAAGAAGGAAGACACATAATTTATTATGGTCAAGAAGCCCAGAATTGTTTTGACCAGTACGAGGATAGATGATTTACCAGAAGAAATCCAGGAGTTGTTGGAAGAGTTTGTTGATATAGTAGTGGACAAACTACCTTGTTCGTTGCCACCTATCAGGAGTATAAGCCATCACATTGATCTTATACCCGGAGCCAGTTTACCAAACAAAGTCGTGTACAGATTGACACCGCAGGAAAATCAAGAAGTTAAGAGACAGGTACAGGACTTAATGGACAAAGGATTGATTAGAGAAAGCTTGAGTCCATGCATTGTTCCAACAGTGCTCAGCCCAAAGAAAGATGGAGGCTGGAGAATGTGTACATACTCAAGGGAAATAAATAATATTACCATCAGATACAGATTTCCATTGCCAAGGATGGATGACTTGATGGATTGCTTGAGTGGAGCAAGATTTCTTTCAAAAATTGATTTGAAAAGCGGGTATCATCATATTCGAATGAGAGAAGGTGATGAATGGAAGACAATATTCAAGACGAATGAGGAGTTGTATGAATGGCTTGTAATCACATTTGGCTTAACAAATGCACCCAGAACTTTCATGAGGTTGATGAATGAAGACCTGAAGGATTTCATTGGGAAATTCGTCATTGTATATCTTGATGATATATTAATTTTCAGCAAGACAGAAGCAGAGCACTTAAAGCATTTAGTTGCAGTGATGAGGAGATTACAGCAAGAGAAATTGTTGATTAATATGAAGAAATCATCATTTATGAGGACAGAACTCATTTATTTGGGTTTTGTTATCTCTGCGAATGAGTTGAAGATGGATCCCGAAAAGGTAAATGCGATTAAGAATTCGCCATCTCCGAAAAATGTGTTTGAAGTTCAAAGCTTCCATGGTTTGGCAAGTTTCTACAGGAAATTCATCCAAAACTTCAGTGGAATTAGCACACCAATGATGGATACGGTGAAGAAAAGACACAAATCTTCTCACTAGACAGAAGAAGCAGAGAAGAGTTTCAATCTCCTGAAGAAGAAGATCACGGAGCAACCAATTTTGGTTTTGCCGGATTTTAGCAAGACATTCCAGGTTAGGTGTGATGCGAGTGGATTTGCAATTGGAGCAGTCTTGAGCCAAGACGACAGGCCGATCGCATACTTCAGTGAAAAACTGAATGAAGCGAAGATCAAGTACTCAACACATGACAAAGAATTTTATGCAGTCATACAAGCACTGAAGAAATGGAGACATTATTTGGTTCCTAAAGAGTTTGTTTTGTACAGTGATAATCATGCTTTACAATTTGTGACTTAACAGGAGAAGTTGAACCAAAAACATGTTAAATGGGTTGAATTCATGCATAATTTTACTTTTGTAACTAAGCATATTTCTGGAACTGCTAACAAAGTTGCTAATGCTTTGAGCAGGAAATGTTTGCTTATGCAGGAATTCAGAGTCAAGACTTTGGGTTTTGATAACCTCAGAGAAATGTATAGGGATGACCCAGATTTTAAGGAAGCGTATGAGGCATATGAGAATTCAATTCTCAGGGATAGAAGCCAGTGGACCGAATATATGATCCAGGATGGATTATTATTCAAGGGCAATCAACTATGTATTCCAAAATGCTCCATGAGGGAGAACCTGCTAAAGGAAAAACACAGTGGAGGATTGGTCGGACACTATGGTCATGATAAGACGTACTCAAAGTTGAATGGCTCATATTTTTGGCCAGGGATGAGGACAGATGTTAAGAAATTTGTGGACAGATGTAGGATTTGTCAACACACAAAAGGGAAAACGTAGAACATAGGGTTATATCAACCATTACCCATACTAGAAAGGTCGTGGGATGCAGTGAGCATGGATTTTATATTGGGACTACCAAGAACACAGAGAAGCTATGATTCAATCTTTGTGGTAGTCGACAGATTTTCAAAGATGGCACATTTCATACCATGCTAGAAAACCAGTGACGCAACTCATATTGCGAACCTATTTTTCAAGGAAGTCGTCAGACTTCACGGCTTGCCAAGGAGTATCGTTTCTGATCAAGATACAAAGTTCATAGGGAATTTCTGAAGGACCTTATGGAAGAAGTTGGGGACAAGATTGTCTTTTAGCTCAGCATATCATCCTCATACGGATGGGCAGACAGAAGTCGTGAATAGAAGCTTGGGAGATTTTCTAAGGAGCTTAGTGACTGAACACCACAGTCAATGGGATCACATTCTGCCATGGGCGGAATTCGCTTATAATGATTCGCTTAACAGAAGCACAGGGCAGAGTCCATTCCAGATTGTATATGGAATACAGCCAAGGGGATTTTCTGAATTGAAAGATTTGGAACAAGTTGAATTCAGGAGTGCTAGTGCAGAGGACTTTGCAGAGGGAATGAAGGAGCTTCACAGTCGAGTCAAATAGTGATTGCAGAGTTCAAGTCAAGAATATAAGTGGAGAGCAAATCAACACAGGCGAGAACTTCAATTTGAAGTTGGTGATTTGATTCTTGTGCATCTGAGGAAGGAAAGGTTCCCAAGGGGAACATACAACAAACTAAAGATGAAAAAGATTAGATCGTGCAAGGTCATAAGGAAATTTGGGGCAAACGCATATGATATTGAATTACCCGATGGGGTCGGAATCTCGCTGATATTCAATGTTGCATATTTGTACCCTTACAGAGTTGAAGAAGCAAGAGAAGAAGATGAACAAAAAGAAGTTCAATGGAAAAAACAAATGCCTGTAGCTAAAAATCCACAGATGGAAATCATAATTGACAAGAGGATTAGCAAAAAGACTAAGAGAAAAGAGTATTTTGAATACTTGGTCAAATGGAAGGGACATCCAGTTGAAGATGATAGTTGGGAAGATGAATCAAAAATTCATAGGCATGGACAGACCATGCAGGAGCTCAGGAACAGGAGTTCATGAAAATTTTCAAGCAAGGGAGTATGATGCAGGAGAATCGTACAAAGCCAAAAGCATGCGCCTAGCCAAAGGAGCAACTAGATGCGCAGATGGAAAAAGAGCACATTTTTATGAACAACGTTTTGAATTTTGAACTTAAAAGCATTAATGTAATAGTTAGGAAGAAGGCGTACTTTGCATTTATACCTAAGAGATATGAACAGATCTGGGGGGATTACTCCCATCTATCAAATTGTAATAGGCATTTAAGTCTGTTAGTGAAAGTAGGTAGATTGGAATTAAGAGATTAGACAGTTTGGAGTGTAGGACGGAAAATGGATATGGACACCCTCACTCTTATATTATTGTATCATTAGCATAAAGAAGAAGAAGAGAGTTGTAGCAGAGAGTTGTAGAGAAGAAAACATGTACAGGAGCACTTGAGTTAATATATGAAGCTTTGACTCAGATTTCATGGTGTTATGATGTTTGTTGTTTACATATGTTGAATGGTATGCTTACAGCTGTTTTATTATCTCTGTTATGCATTTGTTTCAATGTTGTGTTGAATGTGTGATTTCAAGTTAAGTATATGAAGTCTGAAAGAGGAGAAGAATGAGTTTCAATTGTTTCTCATCCTGAGAGTTCCTGCAAGGAGTGCAGTGAAACGTCTGCAAGGTGTGTGTTGACAAAAGTATGAGTTTTATCTCAGAAAGCTCAGGAGAGATATCATTGTTCTCATTTCCCGCAGAAGTGCAGGTGAAGCACAGAAGCCATGCAATGTGTGCGTAGGCTAGTTGAAGCCTTAGAATTTATCAACTAAGGTTGAAGAGTGAAAGATTGTTGTTGCCAAGAGTGCACAGAGTCAAAGAATCAAATACATAGAAGTATTTGAAAGAGTGTTGCAAAGAGTGTGTGCAGGAGTCCTTTCAAGACTTGAGGTTGAAATAGAAAGTTCGGGAGAGTCAGCACCTTTGAAGTATTCAAAGGAAGACAGGGAGTTGAATCAGTGTGCAGAAGGTTAAGTCCCAGCGAAAGAACATTGGCTCGTTTCACATATATTCATTAAGGATTGAATCAGACGGTTGAAATTCTCCGTGGAGAACTCACAAAGTTGTGAGGACCGTAGGATCCAGTGAAGCTGCAAGGTGGTTAGAAGTTGGGTGAACGCATCACTTTGGTATCAGGAATCAACGTGGACCATTGATCGTGATCTGTTTTGAGCGTAAGATCCTTTCAGAGATTCGAAATTCATAAGTCCGGAGTGTAATCCAAAATCCTTGGTCACTCTAACTCTCGAATCGCGAAAAGGATTGTTCAGTGTGAAATTTCGGGATTTCGGTAATTCGGGATTCGGAATACCGGGAATCCAGATGACAAGGAGCCAGGGGCCTTTGCATTGAAAACCCTGAAGTTGTGAAACACGGAATATCCTTGAAATGTCATTTTGGCATTTCGGGGATCGGGTTTTCGGCATTCCCGTTGACAAGGATTCGGGACACTTCACATAAGAAACCCCGAAGTCGCGAAACGCGAAGTATTGGTGAAGTGGTGTTTCGGCATTTCGATGTTTCGACATTTGAGAACCCGAGAAGACAGTGGTTTGGAATCGAAAGTCTTGAACTCCCGATACCCGGAAGCTCGAAATAACATGGGTCATCAGATCTAAAGGGAGGCTATTAGCCGTTGATTCCGTAGAAGGCGCCATTTCGAAATTCAGGATTTCGAAGTGGTAAGGGAACGGCAATCGAAGGCTTGTTCAAGTCCCGAAAACTAGGAAGAGTGACAGGTGGTAGGAATCCATGACAGAGACACATGACAACTAAGAAGACAGGTGGCACATACTCATTGCCAGGTAGTGTCAATTTTCGTTGACCGTTTCGGGGTTTCAAAGGTTGGAGAGTCGAGAAGCCTTGCATCAGGATTCATGAAATCGCAAAGTCCGAAACTTCGAATCGATGAAAGAGTCCCATTCATAACAATTGGGGAGCCAGCCTTTGCTGAACGTATCAGGATTCGGCATTTCGGTGTTTTCGAAGACAAGGAATCAAGGTCCTTTGCACTGGAATTCCCGAAGTCGCAAAACGCGACGCAGTTGTGGAGGACGACACAGCCAAAGATTTCAGCAATTCGGCATTTCGGGTTTCAAAGGTCGAAGAGACAAGAAACTTGACAACAAGAATCGCAATATCACGAAACCCAAAATCTCGATTCGGAAAAGGGCATGATCATATTGTTGGTCAGGAGATTTGGGTTGATGCCTTGTGTTTGATCACGTGAGCATACCTATAAGGACCTGTGGAAAACATTGTGGTGTGTGTGTGGGATTCCCTATGGAGGAATCGAAAGGTCAATTTCATTCAGGACAGATTTAAAATGATCATGCACGGATCTTGGCCCGAGGGTCGGGGCCTGCACAAAATACCTTCTTAGTGTCAGATATATTTATGGGGATCTATTCGTATATGGGATCTTGCTAGTACCTCTACCTCTGTGAGAGGCGGCTCTTTTGAGATTTTGGGCTTTGTTACCCTACCCATACGCTAGACCTAACTTACGACTATTCACCTGCGCATCGATTATATCGTGGTTGCTTAGTATCTTGACATGGGTACCACTTAGGTTACTTGTAGGGGTTATTCACAGGTACTCTGGGTCAGATAAGTGGCAGACAACACACAGCCTTTATGGAGTATTACCTCTTTGGGGGGATCTGGCCAACTAGTTGTTAATCCCACAAGGGCCCTTATAACTGATTTTGATACCTCTGATATTTTGCAGGGAGTCTCGGGCCCCTTTTGGGCAAGGCATGCCTACTTTAGGGAGGGAGGCCCCTTTTCAGCCACTTTATCCTATTTGTGTGCATATTGGCATTTTGTTTATTTTGGTGTGATTTTTTATCATTAGTTGACCTTAGGATTTTGTATTGCATTGTGAGTTTCCATTATTTTGGATAGTGGAGTCCCTTTGACTCCTTCATTTAGCACTATCTCCCCCATGGTATTCGCTCATTTCATGGGGACGAACATGTCTATGTTTCATAATGGTATGCATAATCATGATACTCAATAAACACCTTGGGCCTCTAATCATTTTTCTTTTGATATGCCAAACATTCCTTCACCCTTCCCATCTGCTCCCTCATGTGCTTATATGAATCCTAGTTTTGGATTCGAGGGCATGACGACTCCTTTTTCTACATCTTTGTTTGATGGGAGTCTTGTCCCTCTATTGAATCTCACAATGGGAGGTTGGAATATCCCTTCTTACGGATCCAATACTGGCTTCACTTTTCCAGGAGAAAGTGCTCAAATGGGCGGTCATTCTGCTTATTACATTCTGCCCAGTTATCCTTCCTCCGCTATGTTGGTTCCTACGAACACTTTTCCCATGGTGGACCTCCATCTGTCCTCTGGTATTTCATCCAGGGGGAGTCATTTTTATATTATGGGAAGCCCCTTTTACGAGGTCCCTTCGTATGGGGGCAACATATATCCTCACCCAAGTAACCCTTGTCATGACATTTTCTCTTCGCAAACATCTTCTTAGGTGATGATGCCTTTACAACCCTCTATAAATCAATTTGGAGGAGGATACTACCATGCCGGACAGGACCATGGTGTATACCAAAACCCTTCTTGGCCTGTAATTTCTCAAAACCAGTCTTTCTCGGAACCTTGGTCTCAAATGCTGCAACCAACAACTGCCACCAGTCCAATCACTGCAAGTCATACTGGAATTACATCACCAACCTCTAGTGGTCATGTTGGGGATTCATCACCAACCTCTACTAGTTATGTTGGGGATTCATCACAAACCTCTGCAAGTCATGTTGGAGATCTGTTACTAGCCTCTGCAAGTCATGCTGGAAGCATGTCACCAGCCACTACAAGTCATACTGGGGGAATTCATATGATTGAGAAGCCTCGACGTATAAGACGTAAGCCCAAGTTCCTTTGTATACTTTGTGAAGGAAATCACCTTACTCGTTTTTGCCTGCTACTGTTGTGGTAAAAGAAGCATGGTACTTTCCTGGGGGCCCTTTGAGTTCTGAGTTGTCTTTGGTTTCCCAACATTCTAATCCTTCTTTGGTTGATACAATGGTCATTCTGATGCAATCTTTGGTTGATCCCAATCTTCTTTTGGGGGGTGACGCGTCTCTTGACCATGTTGTCTCACATCATGTTCAACCAACGGTCGTGTCGATGCAATATTCATCTGACACCACTCCTATTTTTGGGGGTGATGCATCTCTTGAACTTGTTGTCTCACATCCTATTCAACCAATGGTTGAAGAAGTGGTTGTACTGATGCAATCTTCGTTTGATCCTTCTCTTCTTATGGAGAGTGACAAATCTAAGGAAGTGACATCGTCGACGCAATCTTCGGTCAATCCCACTCTTCTTTTGGGGGGTGATGAGTCTTTCAACCATGTCCTTATCATTCCTAGTTATGTACCTTCTGCAAAAGGGAGCATTCCACTCTCTTCAAGTACGCTCCCTTCAAGTCCTAGGGCGGTTTCCTTTGATTGGAATGATCTTGTAGAGCCTCGACTTCCTTCTTCTACACCCTTCCAGATAAGGGGCATTCTTCGATATATTGTAGATAAGGTAACCTCTACAAGTATTTTATCCTCCTCGACTTGGAAAGATTTGGGTTTTCCCAAACCTATGTCAGTTATCTGTGAGTTACTAACTTTCAAAAGAAGTCTTGCATGGGAGCCTTGGCCTCCCCCATCATATGTTGCTTAGAACAACATCCTCGATTCTTGTTTAAGCTCTTTTTCGACTCTCTGAAAAAGGGAAAATATTGTTGAGTGAACTTGTCTCTTTCACACTCATTAATTGGATCTTAAAGGACATCTATTTGGTGTAAGTTTAACCCTTTTTCAGACCAAGTAGAATAATTTTGAAAAAGGAATACTCGAGTCACCAGTGGATAGAAAAGTTCTCATGGTATTGTTTTATACTTTTTTGGGCCTAGGGGACTAAATTTACGAAAAAGGACATTCTTTGGAGTTGAGTTGTAATTGCATTCCATTATCCTACTTGCAGTATTGATCCTATTGTCGATTCCATCCTTCTTGTTATAAGCCTATCACCTCTACAGTTTGCATCATCAGCCAAGAAGAGCCTTGTTTATATCCTTTGCAACTTGACACCCTATACCCCAAGAGGGAACATTCCCTTGACTGTCCATATCCTGTATGCACCTTCTTTAATTGAGCATAGGTATGTTCCAATGTTGGAACTAGCTGCTTACTAGCGACACTTGTTTCCTCCTTTGTATCATAGCATTCACTTGACTATGAAAAAACAAAAAAAGACAGGCGGGAAGAGAATATTATCTTATGTTGGCAGTAGTCGTGTCGCCTTTTAACAAAGCACAAATTTTTGAGTCCATTTGTCATCAAAATTTTGGGTTTAGCATGACCTTAGTAAGTTGAGCTCGTTACTTAGAGTTTACTCCCCCGACTGGTTACTCTTCCAATCCCTATGGAGAGTTTGATTGGTTCCTCCTGCATCACAAAGTTTCATCATTGAGTCTATGTTGTCAGAGTCTTATATATGTCTCATGTTGTTGGTCAAAGGATGTCTATCAGCCTATGTCATCCATTTATCAGAATTCTTGACTTTGCATGTCGGCCATACCCTCAGTGTGTCTCAGAGTTACATGAATTTGTATTCATATTGTGCACTCTGGTCCTACTTTCATCATTGGTAGGTAACCTTGAACCCGGCAATCGACATTTCATCATTGGTCGTTGACTAGGGGACTTCCCTTGTGTTCGATGGCAAGAAATCTATTCACACATTGGGATTTGTGCAATGTCTTGGATTCCATTAGCATTATTGGTGGTTTCCTCACTTTTGTCAACAATTTTCCTTATTAGTTTCTATTCAAAGGGTCTTTTTTGTGTACCGCATGCATCTGGTGCACGCAAAAGATGCAAAAGGTCATTGGTTTGTGAACATGTTCTTCATCCAAATTCCTCCAAATCATCAAGCTCTTGCATTGTACCTCATGTTGAATGATGAGAGATGCCTTAATGCTCTCCTTTCAGCGGATCTCCTTCCATCGACTTCAGCCTATCTATTCTGGAAACGAGACCTAGAGTCCTATGAGTACCTAGAGGCTTGCAATCATCAATGGCAGGTTTTTTCACCATCAACATTTGGGAATACATCAACATCTCCTAATCGATGGATTCTTCAATTGTTCGACCTCAACACCTTTATTCACACTTGTAAGAATGTACTTGGTGCCTTGATACCTATTTTCGTTATTGGTAGGTTGTCTCGCATTTGTTAATGGTATACCTTAATGATCGGTAATCAAATGAATTCTCATTGTGTTCGACCTCAACTCCTTTATTCACATGATGTAGACTTGCACCTTTGGTGGATCGTGTAGAAGACTTGAAGACATCATTTCATAGTCGTAGCTTTCCTGAGTTGTTGCTATCTTTCATTGGACCAGTACCTATGTGACTTCAGTGATCATGGGAGATCAAATTGTACTCCATTGTATATAGATATCTTCAGATTGATTTTGAGACTGGTTTTACTGGGCCTTGTTCATGGCCATGAACAACTGTTTGGTATATTTTCACATGGATCTGCATTGCAATTCAAATTGGTAGCCATGTGCGCAAAGTCAGCATAGATTGTAATATTCTCATGAGCAACTAGTTCATCCAGCTAGGTCTCCATTACTCCACTTCTAGGTATTATAATGTATTTCGGCCATCGCAGATACTACTCTAACCTCACACATTAGGGGGCATCTGTTATAGCAATATTTGCCTCACCCTATGAAAATTTTCTCAAAAGGCCTTTTCCATTTCCCTATGCAAACTTGAAGTCCCTTTTTGCAATTCCCAGAGCTAAAAATATTTTTTTTCCACATATACGCACCCTAACTATTATACAACATGTGTATATGCAGGTTGCACCATTACAACACGCATACATTGGGTTTTGTGCCCAAAATTAAAAAATGGTGTCGGGTTTCCATGTCACGTCACAAAATCCATGATCCTTGACCTTCCATATACTGAAAACATTCTGACTCGGCCCTTCAGTTCCATTAGAAGGCTATAAATGGGCCATATCCAAGCTGTGGAAAAGAAAAGAAGAATTCAACTTTCAGAGAAAAGTTACTGTGGAGAAATTACTCACTTCATATTGAGTCTGCATCCCTTTGTCCTTTTAAGTCTGAACACATTGTTCATCCCCCAAGCTCTTCCCTACTTGATAGAGAACCGTGTTGTCTCTCTTATATGAGCTTGCCTTTGGTGGAGGATTGAAGTGGTGGAGGCCCAACTGGAAGGGACTTAGTTTCTCGGTTTTGAACGTGCCGACATGGAAGTTTGTCATTCATACACTTATGTTGATTACATTTTAATAGAAATACTCGTTTCTCGTCCAATTAATGTCTTGCAAATATTTTAATTGTTATTCCATGGGCACATTTGTTATGAATATTGATGGATTATGCTATTGTGTGTGCTAACTTTATATATTATCACCATATGCTTGTGTATCTTGGTTGTTGAGGATAAGTTGCAGGTATATTACTTTGAGTCAAGTACTCAATGGTGGACTTCATCGAATGTCTGAACAAGGTAGGCTCTTTATCTTGTCTTGTTAGCATATTTGTTTATATAGCATACTAGAGATTAGAGTTTATTTCTGCAGTCATTTCTGTCTGTTGTGGTTTACCCCATGTCATAGAGTGATTTTCCTTGTAACAAGAAGCACATGAGAGATAATTGGAGGGAATTATGCAAGGAAATTTATTGCGCAGAAGATATTGCACATAAGATTATGGTGTCCAACAGTTCAAAAGGATGCACAACAGTATTGTCAAAATTGTGATGTCTGTCAAAGGATTGGAAAGCCATCCAGGAGGAATGAGATGCCATTAAGACCTCAAGTAACCTTGAAGGTGTTTGATAAATTGGCAGTAGATTTTGTGGCACCAATTAATCCACCAGCCATAAGATCAGGAGCCGGGTATATTATTACAGCGACAGAATATTTGACCAGATGGGCCGAAGCAGCACCAATGAGGGACTGCAGCACAGAAACTGCAGCGCACTTCTTATTCGAGCAAGTGGTCACAAGGTTTGGATGTCGTGGAGTTTTGATGAGTGATCAGGGGACTTATTTTATAAATAGTACTATCCAAGCTATGACTGAAGAATTTGAGATACATCATCAAAAGATCACTCCTTACCATCACCAAGCTAATGGAATAGTGGAAGCATTTAAAAAGATATTGGAGAATTCCCTAACCAAAATTTGCAATGTGAACAGAGATGACTAGGATTTGAAGATACCAACAGTGTTATGGGCTTATAGAACTACATGCAAGAAGCTTACAGGGCAGACACCTTTTAGACTGGTGTATGGATAGGAAGTAGTAGTTCCTCTAGAGTATTTGATACCTAGTATGCACATTGCAACAATTACAGATATGACAAAAAGAGGCACAGCTCAAGAAATATTGGCTAAACTCATGGAAGTAGAAGAAGATAGAATTGTAGCTTGTTTCCATCAAGAGGTACAGAAAGCAAAGGAAAAGGCTTGGCATGACAGACATATTAAGAAGAAGAACTTCAAAGAAGGAAATATGGTTCTCCTCTATGATGGTAAATACTTGTAGCACCCATGGAAGTTCAGGATGCATTGGCTAGGGCCATATGAGATAAAGTATGTCACAGATGGAGGTGTTGTGCAGCTGAAGGATGTAGTAGGCAAGGAGATGCAGGAATGGTCAATGGTAGTTGACTGAAACTGTATAGGGACAGTCGACCTACCAACCCTCAGTAGATACCATGTAGCGAAATAGAATTGTACATAATGTATATAGTAGGAGTCAAAAAGAAGAAAAAGAAAGAAAAAACTGGAAAAATGAGAAAAGGCCAAAAAGAAGTAGGTAGAGGAATAAGTGATAGACAGACAGTTCCAAGATACTGTGTGTGACAGACAGTAAATTGGTGCGACAAAATTCAAGATATTGTGCAACAGAAAAAGTGAACACCACGCGTCGAGATGGAAAATGGTTGGAAAGAAGAAATCAGTGACCGACGAAGTAAGGCACATTTATGTCAGAGTTTATTAAAAGCGAAAAAGCAAGAAACAATAAACACTTATTATGATTTTGAGTAAAGGAGCGAAAGAGAGAATAGGGTGTGATTGTGTGTGAAGATTGTGGAGAGTCTAAACCGAGATTTGTAGTGAATTTTTCCTGAGCTAGAACAATGAAACCGTCAAAGTTCAAAGCACCTAGCCAGTTTGCCAGAAGAACTAAAAAACCAACGCAGGATGTGCCCAGATTTGTAGATGTGGATGAGATCCCAATGATAGAAAGTGATTCAATCAATCTGACATTTGTCGAGCAAAAGAACCCACATGAATAAGAAATAGAAGTAAACGAGGCAAAAGAAGGAAACCCTAGTGCAACAGTAAACCCTGATGTAGAAAAACTAGGAGTGACACACATAGGGAGAATAGAATGAAGAAGACAGTGAGAATATTGAATCAGATGAACCTGAGACAGTGAAAACCCCTAGGGAAAAGGAAACCTCGCAGGTCAAGGAAGACACCGACACAGAGTAGGACCCAGAGGAGGTCAAGACAACGAGATCATCAAAGAGAAAAACAAGCCTAGCCATAACAACAGCGTGCACACAAACATAGATATCGTTGTCATTTCCCTTAATGATAAGGGACACCAATATAACACTTGGAAAAGTGCAGAACACTATGGAGAATGACACCACCAGAAGAATGGCCTCATCACTTCATTCACACATTGGAAGGAATTCCAACAAACTGGTATGTAGACCAGGAACTGCGCAGAGGCACTGTAGAATGGACAACATTACACCAAAATTTTATAGTCACTTTCTCATTTGAACATGAGAACCCAAACAATGATTCAGCACTCAAACAAATCAGAGGGGTGATATTTATTCAGGAACCAGAGGTTGAACTTATAACAGAGTATCAACAACAGAATAGACAGACAGTGAAAGAACTATTGACATGTTACCATGTGCAGCAAGAAGCACCAGATGAAGATGACCCACACAACATTCAAATTACAGAAACTGAAGGAGAAAGAGAGGTGGAAGGTCCATCCCTTGAATCAAAAGTATTTGTTGTGCCAATCAAGGTGAAGAAAGTAAATGTTGGGACAAATGAAAATCCTAAAATGGCCATCATTGGGGACTACTGAGATGAACAAACAGTAGAAATAATAACATAGTTGTTGTGTGAGTACATTGACCTATTCCCAACAACCTTTACAGAGATGAAAGGCATAGCAGGAGAGCTAGGAGAAATGAAGATACCTCTAAAACCTGAGGCTAGATCGGTCAGACAACGACCATATAGACCGAATCCAATATATAAGCAAAAATTGACAAAATGTTGGAAGCTAGAATCATCGAACCAGTGGAGGAATCTAAATGGGTAAGCCCTATGGTTGTACAGGAAACGAAACAAGGAGGGATAAGGATCTGTGTAGATCTCATAAAATTGAATTATGCTTGTCTACATGACCCTTTTCCCACACCTTTCACAAATGAGGTATTAGAGAATGTAGGAGGCCAGGAAGCATACTCATTCACAGATGGATTCTCAGGATACCATCAAATTAAGATAGCCCCAGAAGACAGGTACAAGACCACATTTGCCACATAATGGGGACCTTACTAGTACACAGTCATGCCTTTTGGACTGAAGAATGCACCAACAATATTCTCAAGAGTATTCATAGTTGCATTCAAAGAATTCATCCATCATTTTTTAGAAGTATATCTAGATGATTGGAAAGTCTACAGTCTGTTGAAAGATCATGTAGAGGTGTTAAGGCTGATGTTGGAAGGATGCAGGCAGTGTCAGATATCATTAAATATCAAGAAGTGCATTTTTGGGACACCATTTGGAATACTATTGGGCCATATAGTGTGCAAACAAGGCTTTCTAGTAGATCTTGCCAAGATTGCAAAGATTGTGAATTTACCACCACCAAAATCAGTACGTTAGTTGAGAGAAACATTGGGACACACATGCTACTATAGGAAATTCATAAAAGGGTATGTGTAGATCACTGCATCAATGGAGAAATTGTTGAAGAAGGATAGTAAATTCCAATGGAATTAGGACTGTCAACGAGGGTTGCACACTCTAAAAGAGAATATGGTAACAACACTGATACTAGTATTCCCAAATTGGGAATAGGCGTTTCATGTGCATGTAGATGCATTATCCATAGCACTTGGAGCTATTTTGGTGCAGCCAGGAGCAAGAGAGTTAGATCATCCTATAGCATTTGCAGGCAGAAAACTGTCAAAGTCAGAACAGAACTACAATACTACAGAAAGATAATGTTTAGCAATGGTATATGCATTGCAGAAGTTCAGACACTATCTACTTGGAAAACACTTTAAAATGTTCACAGATCATTCTGCCCTCAAGTACCTATTTAATAAGCCAGTGTTGGGGGGGAGAATATGTAGATGGTTACTATTGTTTCATGAATTTGACTTTGAAGTGATAGTCAAACCAGGGAAGTTGAATGTAGGACCCGATCACCTGTCACGGATCACCAATGGAGAAGAACCTACAAATTTAGAGGACAAATTCCCTAATGCATAGTTATTTTCAGTCCAAGTAGCTGATGAATATTTTTCTGACATCATTCAATACTTGAGTACAAGGACTGCGCCACAAGAATTCAACACTGCGCAGAAGAAAAATCTGGTAGTCAGAGTGACAGACTATCAATTAATTGCAGGACACTTATACAAGATGGGCGCAGACAACATTTGGAGAAGATGTGTACTAGAACATGAGATGCCTAGGATCTTAGCAGAGGCTCATGAGGGATTAGTTGGAGGACATTGTGAAGAAAAATCTATCGCGCAGAAGGTATTGCGCGTGAGACTATGGTGGTCGACCATTCACAGAGATACAAAGGAACACTACCAGAGATGTGATGTATGTAAGAGGGTTGGAAAACCTAATAGACGGGATGAGATGTACCTAAGACCACAAGTAACCTTGAAAGTATTCGACAAATGGGAAATAGACTTTGTGGGACTAATTAATCCACCAGCAAAGAGGTCAGGAGCAAGGTATATCATTACTGCAACGGAATACTTAACAAGATGGGAAGAAGTAGCACTAGTAAAAGATTGCAGTGCAAAGACAACATCACACTTCCTATTTGAGCAAGTCATCACTAGATTTGGATGCTCAAGGATTTTGATGAATGGCAAAGGCACTCACTTCATCAATAGTACTATCAAGGCTATGATTGAGGAGTTTGAAGTCAATCATCAAACGAGTACACCATATCAACCTCAAGCAAATGGAACAATGGAAGCCTTTAACAAGATCCTAGAGAATGCATTGACAAAGATCTGTAACATAAACAGGGACGATTGGGATTTGAAGATACTAGCAATATTGTGGACATACAGGACTACATGCAAAAGGTTGACAGGACAGACACCATTTAGGTTGGTGTATGGACAAGAATCAATGGTTGCATTAGAATTTTTGGAACCTAGTATGTGCATAGCAACAATCACCAACATGATAGAACGAGGCGCAGTACAAGAAAGGCTAAGTCAGCTGATGGAGATGGAAGAAGATAGGATTCTAGCAGGATTTCACCAAGAAGTATAGAAAGAAAGGGACAAAGCTTGGCATGATAGAAATATTATAAAAAAACATTTCAAGGAGAGAGACCTAGTCTTTGTAACACCATATTTCCCCCGATCTGTAAATATAACTTTATTGGTTAGGAACTATGGCAAACTCAAAGTAAAAATGTTTGATTTGATGGACCTTTGTATAAAAGGTCGATGAATGTAAATCCTGTTATTTTAATAGAAAATGGAAACGTGTTGCATGACTGATGAGAAGGGGATGTGCTAAGAGAGACCACAATGTCTAATGAAAAGGTGGTGGAGGGGACCCAGAATGGTTGCGTTAACCTCCACCGAACCAGTACTATGTTGGTTTTAATTGCTCAAGATCAGAACAACCCTTTGACCCGAAATGAATTATAGTCAGGCTGTTAGGTGGGAAGACCTCCTCAAGAATTAATGAGGGGATGGGGTAGACTGCCCATCTGTAAGGCTTCCGGACCTGACCATGGACTGGGAATTTGAGCCACACGCAATCTTATTGAGGAAGGCAAGAAAGGAAGTGTGGTGTGGGCAAAGAGGACCTGCGAAGAATGCAGAGACGAGAGCGGAAACTCTTGGGTCCAAGGAAGGATTGAAAGCGAAAAGTGATTTCTGATCACAAAGAATAGAGACTGAGTCAGGAGAAGGAGAGTAACCTTCATCCTCGTCTATTCTTGTATAGGGAGAAGGAGAGTAACCTTCGTCCCTAACTTCCATTGATTCGGAAGTAAGAGATTGAATCTCAAAGCACCGTGGCCTAAGCTCAAGGGTGGCCAGTGATAAATCCATTGGGAGTGACTAAGCCTATGGTTGGGTGGAAACGAGCACCCCTCTCAGCAGTCGCATCATGCCTTATGGTTTTGATAAGTCTTTATTTCATGCTTTGTGCTTCAACTAGAAATAATGAGTGCATGCTTATATTTATACGCCTATAAATGGTTTTTGTATTGAATGATTTAATTATGAGTATGCATTTGTCCCTTGAGAACTTTTATATCTGCTTGATTTTCCTTATGCTCTAGTTTAATTCCTTGAGAATACTCTCCCCGGATAATTTCATCACCATCTTAGAGTCGAGTGAGTACTTCCCTAATTTCGGAGGTTGAACCCCGCACACACTGTGAGGACGGAGTCTATTAAGCTCAGGAGAGGTATTGCAGGTATGTATCAAGTCTCCACAAGGTGGGAAGATACCAAGACCATATTAAGTTCTAGAGTTGAGGAATGAACGTAAGGGGTGCGTGGAAGAATCCTTCCAAGCATTACATTCAAGAGAAAGGACACAAAACTCTTAAGCCTTTCAGAGCCAATAAAGCTCAGAAAGAATAACGAAGATTTAAATACCGGAAGGGAATATCCTTTCGATTGGAAGATGAACGAATGAGAATCTGTTCGCAAGGATCCAAGGTCTGTCACGACCGTTAGATTTGAAGAATAAGCGTAGGCGTTAACGCCTCAATTCCTTCAATCCTCGCAAGTTCGATGAATGTTGGTAATCATCATGAAGGGGATGGATTCTCTGAAATCCGAAACCTGAAGTCATGATATGATCTGGACCATAGATCTAAGGATCTATCGGGACCCTTCTTGATCGTCAGATTGGCGAAATCGGGGATTCGTGCATTGGGATATTCGCACGTTGGCCTGACTAAACTCCCAAAACCTGAAGTTGCGATGTGATCTGGACCGTTGGGTCGAGGAAGGTCGTGGACCATCGATCTGACGCGAGTAGATTAACGCAAGGAGTGCGTGGGAATTCGAAATTCCCTAAGGACCAAGCTCAGAAGAGACAAGCACCTTTCCGAAGTGCAGATGAGGTCCAAGAGGCGAACTTGTCTCAAGTTCGTAAGCTCAGGAGGGAAAGTGGGAATCAAGACCCATACATCGGGGCTCACAAGAAGTAAATCGAAGGTCGAGACCTTTGACATATGAAATATTCCCAGTCAGGAAAGAAAGTGAAAGCTTAGGAGGAGGAGCTACAGTGATCGTTGGATCAATCATCATGAAAGATCTTGATCGTCAGATCATAGTTCAGACAACGAGAAGTAAGAGCAGAGGAGAACATATCTCAGTCGTTCAGTCTGAGCATAAAAGAATCGCGGCCACCCAATTAAGGTAAAGTGCACTAGCAATAAGCCTTGAGGCTACATGAGAGGAACGAGGTTCCAAAGTCCCGAAATCGTCATAATCATCCATCCAGGAGGACATGTGGTGAGAGAAGCATTTTGCTGACTCGCGACTCAGGGAAGTAAAAGGGTGGAGTTGTGAGAATTCGCAAAGTGCGAAATCGCGATTTGACCTGAGCTGTTAGATCATGGGGAGTTGTGAGTCATCGATCTGATGCTTGTAAATATCGGCAAATCAGGAATTGGGAGAACAGAGATGAACCAACCTCCAAAGTTGTGAAAAATGAAATTGTGACTTGATCGTAGTCGTCGATCAAAGCAAGATCGTGGATCGTAGATCTAGTCTTATCAGAAGTTTGCAACTTAGGAAGCTGGAAGTAAGAGTTCTGGGAACTCGCGAAATCACGATTTGATCTGATTCGTTGGATCGAGGAGAGATCTAGGTCGTCGACTCATTTCGAGGGAAAGACGAGTAGGTGAACTTCATGAGATGCGAAATCGCGACACGCCTTTTGATATGACGACTGGTCACAGCCTTGGTCACATAAAGGGAGGGGCTTAACCAGGAGAGCTAGTGCCTAAATATGTTGAAGCTTAAAGGCATTAAGGAGAAAGTCGTGGGTTCCATATAATCTACACTTTAAGGGAAAGAGGGCCTATTAAGTAGATTTGAGGTTCTTCCCTAACTTCCATTGACCAGGATTAGAGACCATGGATGGAGGAATCGACTAATTGAGGAAAAAGATTTTTTTTTTTTTCCTCGTCGTGGGTGTGTTACAAATTGGTATCAGAGCATGGTTACAACACTTGGCCTACTTGGTCTTACGGACAAGTCGCTTAAAAATGCTATTTGGATTACTTTAAAGGAGTGACACCCTATCTTGCCTCTTTCTTAAAAGTCTACTTAAAAATGTTATTAAAGAAAAGAGTGAAACTTTCTACTATGTGTGTGCATTTAAGAAATTGAACCGTGTATTGTTCATAAACTGATATAATGTTAGCTAACAATAAGTGTTTTTGTCAACACTCGAGAAGTCGGTGAATCACGGGAGAACTCCAAGACTAAATGATGGTGATGTGTCATGAAGTGGGGGATGGCTCCCACAATAGAGACGAAGAATCTAACGAAAGGAGGGTGGTGGAAACCCCTCCAGATCTGGCTGAAACTGTAAGGAGCCTCAGGGCTGAGTTATAGAGTTTCAAGGATGACAACAAGAGATTGATAAAGGAGCAAGAGAAACAAACAGAAATTAACGCAGTCTTGCTACAGAGCTTATCTGTCATATAGAGGCAACTGCAGCATGAACCCGCAACCAGTCATGTGGACCGATGACACAAGAAGAGAAGTCAGAGTCCACCTGAGATCCGAAAACATGACTCCATAAGTGACCCCAATGGGAGAAGTACCACAAAGAAGGTCCAACCTGGATGCAAGGGTCCCTCATAAAAGATGAAACAGAGGTATGTACCCTACATAAAAGATGAAAAAGAAAAAATGCAGTGGTTCATTAGTGGGTTACCTCATACCTACCAAGATAGGATTGAGTTCAACGAGCCAAGGACCTTAGAAGAAGCTATCCAGAAGGTGAGGTATTGTTATGAATAGTTTGGGAGTAAGACAAGACCCCACGAGGACTGGAAGAAGAGGAGTAGTTCGAGATTCCAGAAGAAGGGTTTTAAATCCTCAAGATTTAAGAACTATGAAAAAGATTCTAGAAGGAGCCTTCCTACTAGAAGTGTATATCAGCAAAATTCCCCCTCTCAAAGTGGAAATAAACCTTTAAAGACAGTCCCAGCAAAGACCGATAACCTAAAGAAGGAACCCTTAAAATGTCAAAGTCGTGGAGAGGATCATAAATTGAGGGCTTGCCCACACCGACAACAGAACAGTCAGAGAGTCTACAATATCCAAGAAGCTACCATCATCAATGATGTGGCTAGGAGCATGCCATGAATATATGCAGCCCTGGACAATAATCAATCCAACCACCAAGCTTCAGTAGTGGAGCTGGAAGGTATGATCGCCAACCATCCAATTTCTATTTTAATTGACCCGGGTTCTAATTTGAGTTACATGGACCCTCAAATTGTTGATAAGTGTAAACTACAACCAATTAGACATGTTAAACCATGGTTGGTGCAATTAGCCACTAGGACCAAAAGAAAGGTGGCAGAGGCCATACCAACCTGTCAATTCATCATGGGTGGATTTCCCACCGGAGCGACCCTTAATATACTTCCCCTGGGATCTTATGACTTGTTGATTGGTATGGATTGGTTGGATGATTATAAAACTAAAGTGTATTGTTATCATAAAACTTTAGAATGTGTAAACGAAGAAGGGAGAAAGATGACCCTCCAAGGGATTCAGAAGCCTATCTCTGTGAGACAAATATCGGCCCTTCAAATGAAGAAGTATTGTAGAAAAGGGTGTTCCTTATATGCAATACAGGTGTTGGAATCCGTTGAGGACGACAAACCAAACCTAGAGGACCACCCCATATTAAGAGAATACAAGGATGTGTTCCCAGAAGAAGTACAAGGTCTACCTTCGAGAAGGGATATTGACTTCTCGATAGAACTTACACCAGGAGCGGTACCAACATCTAGAATGCCATATAGGATGAGCACGCCAAACCTAGTTGAGATCAAGCTATAGTTAAAGTAGATGATGGACAAAGGCTACATATGACCCAGTCTATCTCTGTGGGGAGCGCCCGTCTTGTTTTTGAAAAAGAAAGATGGCACACTCCAATTGTGCATAGATTACAGACAACTCAACAAGACGACCATAAAGAACAATTACCCCTTACCAAGAATCGATGACTTGTTCGACCAATTGGGAGGTGCTTCCATCTTCTCGAAGATCGACTTAAGGTTCGTATATCACCAAGTCCAGATTAAGGATGAAGACATCCACAAAACAACCTTCAGAACGAGGTATGGTCACTACGAGTTCATAGGGGTGCCATTTGGGTTAACCAATGCCCCCGCCACTTTTATGTGCTTGATGAATAATGTACTCAGCAAATTTCTGGACAAATTTGTATTGGTTTTCATTGACGATATCCTAATTTACTCCAAGAATAGAGAAGAACATGAAGAACATCTTAGGCTCGTACTTCAAGTACTAAGAGAGTATCAGCTCTATGATAAGTTTAGCAAGTGCGACTTCTTTCAAAAGCAAGTCCATTACCTAGGCCATGTCATTTCTAAGGAAGGGGTGGCAGTGGACCCCAATAAGATCATATCTATTATGGAATGGCCTACCCCAAAGGATGTATCTGATATCAGATCCTTCATGGGCTTAGCAGGATACTACAGAAGGTTCATAAAAGGGTTTTCCAAGATTGGTTGTCCAATCACTGCCCTTCAGAAAAAGGGGATCAAATTCATTTGGACATCAAAATGTGAAGAAATGTTTTAGGAACTAAAATACCTCTTGACCCATGCACCCGTGTTGAAGATTCCAAACCTAGATAATGATTTCCTCGTGTGTACAAATGCCTGGAAGGAAGGACTCGGAGGAGTCCTTATGCAAGAAGGGCGTGTTATTTTCTACGCATCCTGGAAATTAAATGAGCATGAGATCAATTATGTGACCCGTGACCTAGAGTTGGATGCCATAGTACATGCTTTAAAAAATTGGAGACTCTACCTCCTGAGAAGGAGATTTGTGCTTATGACAGACCATTGTGGGTTGAGGCACATGTTTGATCAACTGAAGATCAATGCTAGGCAAGCTAGGTGGATGGCTCTCCTAAGTGAATTCAGCTTCAAAATCAAACATATAAAATGAAAGGAAAATAGGGTGGTCGATGCCCTTAGTAGAAATATAAAAATGATTCATCTGGCAACAGTAAGCACTTGTGAAACGAATGTCAGGGAAAGAGTCAGAAATGCACAAAAGACAGATGCATTCTTCAAGACCGTGACCTCATACCTAAGACAAGAGCCTACGGGACTAAAGTACGAAGGCTACCAAATGCTCGAGGAAGGGTTGCTGACCTACAGAAACATATTGTATATTCCGAACTGTAATGACTTGAAGAGGTTCATAATGGATGAACTGCATAAGAGACCATATACTGGTCACCTAGGATATCAGAAGATGATCACGGCCACTAGGAAACAATTCTATTGGCCTGGGTTAAAGAAAGACATGGCTAATTATTTAGCTAAGTGCCTAGAATGCCAGCGAGTTAAGGCAAAGCACTGGCACACAGCAGGATTATTACAGCCCCTACTGATCCTAGAATGGAAATGGGAAACCATCTCCATGGATTTCATCACCGGATTACCAAAGTCGACTAAGAAAAATGATTCCATCATGGTCGTGGTGGACAAACTCAGTAAGTCTGCTCATTTCATTCCTTTCAAATCAACTTTCAAGGCCATAGATATTGCCAACATTTTCATGAAGGAGTTATTTAGACTGCATGGCATGCCCAAGGAAATTGTATCTGACTGAGATACCAAGTTCACTTCAAACTTTTGGAAATCCCTAATGGTCGGTCTGGAGACGAAATTGCTATTTAGCACGGCTTATCACCCTCAAATTGATGGACAGACAGAAAGAGTAAGCCAAATAGTAGAGGACATGCTAAGGATGCATGTAATGCATCAGCCTAAGAAGTGGGAAGACTACCTACCATTGGTAGATTTTTCCTACAACAACGGTTATCAAGAATCCTTGAAGATGAACCCTTTTGAAGTCCTCTATGGTAGACAATGCAAGATTCCAATCAGCTGGAGAAATTCAGTGGACATAATTACAATCAGACCCAACATGGTGAAACAAATGGAACAACAAGTGGTGTAGATAAGGCAAAATCTGAAAATTGCTTAGGACCGACAGAAAAGTTACACCAACAGAAAGAGAACCCCCCAAGAGTTCAAAGCTGGAGACCATGTCTATCTCAGAGTTAGACCCCGGAAGAGTTCTCTGAGAATGGGATCGTGTGCCAAGTTGTCACCTCGGTATTATGGACCCTTTGAAATCTTAGATAGAGTGGTACTTGTGGCCTATATGATAGCACTTCCTCCCACAGTAAAGGCACATAATGTTTTCCATGTTTCATTATTGAAGAAATATGCACATGATGTTAATCATATAATTGACTGGTTTGTGATCTAGGTGGAACCGGAGGGAGAATTCCTGCCATAACCCCAATGCATACTAGATAGGAAGGAAACCTCACTCAGGAACCGAACCATTACACAGGTCAAGGTGCAATGGAAACACTTTGGCCCATATGAGGCTACATGGGAAATGGAAGATGCCATGAGACATGCATATCCAATTTTGTTTACTTCTATACATACCTATCATGTTGATAGATAGAACATCGAGGGCGATGATTCCTTTAAGTGGGAGGGAATTGTAACACCTTGTTTCCCCCAGTCTATAAATATAACTTTATTGGCCAGGAACTATGGCAAACTCAAAGTGTGAATGTTTGATTTGATGGACCTTTGTATAAAAGGTCGATGAATGTAAATCTTGTTATTTTAATAGATAATGGAAACATGTTGCATGACTGCTGAGAAGGGAATGTGCTAAGAGAGACCACGATTGTTAATGAAAAGGTGGTGGAGGGGACCCAGAATGGTTGTGTTAACCTCCACCGAACCAGTACTATGTTGGTTTTAATTTCTCAAGATCAGAACAACCCTCTGACCCAAAATGAATTACAACCAAGCTGGTAGGTGGGAATACCTCCTCAAGAGTTAATGAGGGGATGGGGCAGACCACCCATCTGTAAGGATTCCAGACCTGACCACGGACTGGGAATTCGAGCTACACACAATCTTGTTGAGGAAGGCAAGAAAGGAAGCGTGGTGTGGGAAGAGAGGACCTGCGAAGAATGCAAAGATGAGAGCAGAAACTCTCAGGTTCGAGGAAGGATTGAAAGCAAAAAGTGAGTTCTGATCACAGAGAATAGAGATTGAGTCAAGAGAAGGAGAGTAACCTTCGTCCTCGTCTATTCCTGTATATGGAGAAGGAGAGTAACCTTTGTCCCTAACTTCCATTGAGCTGGAAGTAAGAGATTGAATCTCAAAGCATCGTGGCCCAAGCTCGGGGGTGGCCAGTGATAAATTCATTGGGAGTGACTGAGCCTATGGTTGGGTGGAAATGAGCACCCCTCTCAGCAGTCGCATCATGCCTTATGGTTCTAATAAGTGTTTCTTTCATGATTTGTGCTTCAACTGGAAATAGTGAGTGTGTGATTATATTTATATGCCTATAAATGGTTTATGTATTGAAGGATTTAATTAAGAGTATGCATTTGTCCCTTGAGAACTTTTATATTTGTTTGATTTTCCTTATGCTCTAGTTTAATTCCTCGAGAATACTCTCCCCAGAGAATTTCATCATTGTCTTAGAGTCGAGTGAGTACTTCCTTGATTTCGGAGGTTGAACCCTGTAAACATTGTGAGGACGGAGTCTATTAAGCTCAGGAGAGGTACTGCAGGTATGTACTGAGTCTCTGCAAGGTGGGAAGAGACCGATAGCATCTTAAGTTCTAGAGTTGAGGAATGAGCGTAAGGGGTGCGTGGAAGAATCCTTCCAAGCGTTGCATTCAATAGAAAGGATGCAAAACTCTTAAGCCTTTCAGAGCCAATAAAGCTCAGGAAGAATAGCGAAGATTTAAATACCAGAAGGGAATATCCTTTCGGTTGGAAGATGAATGAACGAGAATCCGTTCGGAAGGATCCAAGGTCTGTCATGACCGTTAGATTTGAAGAAGGAGCATAGGCATTAACGCCTCGATTCCTTCAATCCTGGAAAGTTTGATGAATGTTGGTAATCATCGTGAAGTCGCGATATGATATGGACCATAGATCTAAGAATCTATCGGGATCCTCCTTGACTGTCGGATTGGCGAAAT
The DNA here is from genome assembly GCA_000966675.3 of Picea glauca. Classification (NCBI taxonomy): domain Eukaryota; kingdom Viridiplantae; phylum Streptophyta; class Pinopsida; order Pinales; family Pinaceae; genus Picea; species Picea glauca. The sequence continues at coordinate 426,478 of JZKD02S2165620.1, forward strand.
CGGGGATTCGTGCATTGGGAGATCCACACGTTGGTGCGACTAAACTCCCGAAACCCGAAGTTGCAATGTGATCTGGACCGTTGGGTCGAGGAAGGTCGTGGACCATCAATATGACGCGAGTATATTAACGCAAGGAGTACATGGGAATTGAAAATTCCCTAAGGACCAAACTCGGAAGAGACAAGCGCCTTTCCGAAGTGTAGATGAGGTCCAAGAGGCGAACTTGTGTCAAGTTTGTAAGCTCAGGAGGGAAAGTAGGAGTCAAGACCCATACATCAAGGCTCCCAAGAAGTAAATCGAAGGTCGAGACCTTTGAAACATCTGAAATCCTCCCAGTCAGGGAAGACAGTGAAAGCTCAGGAGGAGGAGCTACAGTGATCATTGGATCGATCATCGTGAAAGATCTAGACCGTCATATCATAATCCAGACAACAAGTAAACGTAGAGGAGGAAAAATCTCAGTAGTTCAGTCTAGTGTAAAAGAATCATGGCCGCCCAATCAAGGTAAAGTACACTAACGATAAGCCTTGAGGGTACATGAGAGGAACGGGGTTCCAAAGTCCCGAAATCATCAGAACAATCCATCCAGGAGGACACGTGGCGAGAGATCAGCATTTCACTGACTCGCGACTCGGGGAAGTCAAAGGGTGTAGTTGTGAGAATTCGTGAAGCGCGAAATTGTGATTTGACCTGATTCGTTAGATCGTGGGGAGTTGTGAGTTGTTGATTTGATGCTCGTAAATATTGAGAAATCGAGAATCGAGAGAACAGAGGTGAACCAACCTCCAAAGTCGCGAAACACAAAATTGTGACTTGATCGCAGCCGTCGATTGAAAGAAGATCGTGGACCGTAGATCTAGTCTTATCGGGAGTTCGCAACTCAGAAAGTCAGAAGTAAGAGTTCTGGGAACTCGTGAAATGTGAAATCGCTATTTGATCTAAGTCGTTGGATCGAGGAGAGATCTGGGTTATCAACTCATTCTGAGGGAAGGACGAGCAGGTGAACTTCGTGAGACGTGAAGTCACAAAACACGAAATTGTGACGCGCTTTTCGATTTGGCGACTGGTCACAGCCTTGGTCACATAAAGGGAGGGGCTTAACCAAGGGAGCTAGCGCCTAAATACGCTGAAGCTTAAAGGAGTTAAGGAGAAAGTCGTGGGTCCATATAACCTACGCTTTAAGGGAAAGAGGGCATGTTAAGTAGATTTGAGGTTCTTCCCTGATTTCCATTGACTAGGATTAGAGACCATGGATGGAGGAATCAACTAATTGAGGAAAAAGAAATTTTTACTTTTATTTTTTCCCTATCGTGGGTGTGTTACAGTCTTGGTGTATGATAGTAAATTTCTTCAGCATCCAAGGAAATTCAGAATGCACTGGTTGGGACCATATGAAGTGAAGACTTTCACAGATGGGGGAGTTGTACAGTTGAAATATTTAGGAGGTACAAAACTCAGAGGAATGATCAGTGGGAATTGACTGAAACTGTACAAGGACAGTCAACCTCCTAGTACTTAGAAACTTACCGCACAATAAAGAGATATGTATATAGTGAGAAAAAAGAAGAAGAAGGAGTTACCGCACCAGACATCAGAAGACTGCACCCAACAAAAATGGACTTAGTGCGATGGAAAGAAAATGTCCATGCACAATGACTACACGACATACCGTGCACTATGAAAACTCAGCGCACTGGAAAAAGGACCAAAGGTTAGAAAAAGGTGAAAATTTGAAAAATGGCGGTTATGGAAAAAATGCGCCAACTGGCAGCAATTACGAAAATTCAATGCAAAAGTACGCATAAAGCGTCATTACATTAATCAAAGCTGGGGGAACTTCTTCGAGAAGTTTCATGACTTTCCTATATAAAGGGGAGATGTGGGCAACATAAGACTCATTCTGAAATCGTGAAGTTGCAGAGAAATAGAGCAAGCAGAGCCGAAGTGAGTTGACACAGACTACAGGGCGAACCAGTGAGGACTTAGTCGCCAGAAACCAACTAGTAACCACGATGGCACCACCAAAGATGGGTGCGTCGAGCAAAGAAGGGAGGAAAACATGAAGTAGTTGGACACCATGGGAGACAGCAGAGGCCGAACAAGAAACCAGTCAGCCTGAGGAATTCATCGATGTCGATGCAATTCCTTCACCGATTGAGGCAACCATAGACCCTACACCAATGGTGGAGGAAAGACAGGGTCTAACCGCATCGGCCATGGAAGTAGACCTGACCAGCAACATGTAGGGACATCCCATGCATAACACAGAAAACCCATCAGAAATTGCAACGACTGAAGGGGTCCCACAGGGAAATGACCAAGCTACTACGCAAACAGAGGCGACAATACCCAAAAACACCAGAGTAGAAATCGTACAACAATAAGAGGGTCTGGTAGAGGATATCATTGGTCATCCAGACTCTGATGTAGAAAGGAGACAGATGGAAATGGGGTCCTCAAGTCAACAAGAAAAACAAAAGGGAAAACATCCTATGGTGCGCTCTCCGCATAGGCGGCCAGACACAACAATTGTGCTCTCGTGCATTCCAAAAGGAGTGCAAACCACGCCGACACTGCTAGGTTCTGTGGAGAAACTAAGGTACTTGGACCATGATGTGGCCAATGCAGGAAAATTCCCCAAATTTGTGCAATAGGTCTACTTGGAAAACACAGGGATAGAACCCTTTGGAGACCCTGTCCTACAACCAAAGCCATGGGCAATTGGCCTAGAAAACACAGGAATCCTCAACTTGTTGGAGATTCCCCACTTTGGAAGGGGGAAATAGGTGAAGAACTGCATCAAGCAGTTGATAGTGGTCCTCCATGGAGGATTCCTCTGGATGGAACAAATTGCCTCCATAGACGTAGAGCTAATCGCAACAATCATAGGACTGTCGTCAATGGGTGAGAACCTCGCTCAGTACCTGGACAAAAAAACCAAGGAGAAGGTGTTGGTTGAAGAAACGAAGAGAACCTATGGAATAGAGAGGGGCTCACACGGCATAATTATCAAAAGGATTAGCAACGCCACGACACAGATGGCCACTAAACTCATGGCCTGTAAAATGCTCAGGAAATGTCTCAAGGAAGAAGTCCTTGTTGGGGTCGTTGTAGCTGCAGCGCAGTGTGTGAATGGCATGTCACTCGGTTGGGCCCCTTACCTGCTCAACCTATTCATGGAGGACTGCAAAGATGTGCAGGACCTCGGCATAGAGTTCCACTACTCATGGCTACTCATGTTGATCTCAATGATGGGGTGGAGGGAGCCCCCATATTCCTACTTTTGCAGCCATATAGGTCTATGCTGCACAACACGATACACGTCGTTGGGGAGCAACTCCGACCCCAAGCACATAAGTACGAACACGGGTACCTTTGCCAGGTACTTTACAGAAATTCAGAAAAGCATAGACAATACTTGGCGAATAACCCCAGAGGTAGTCACGTAGTTTAAGGACATCACCAACTTCAACGCGTCCAAGCACAACATGTGGATACGAACGTGCAGGGATCCAGGAAAGGAGTGGCTCCAATTAAGATACTACCTCACAGAGGAAGACATAGAAATTTCTATGAGAGATTGGCCCAATGACTGGAAGATTCTAGTCTTAAACCAAGAAGTACCTAAGAGAACAAAGGTGGTCGCAAGGAAAACCAAGACACCTGTAGAAGACAAAACGACGCCCAAAAGACCGAAACCAACACAGAAGTCGGCGCAGCAAAATAAGGGGGGCGCAACAAAGAAGGATGCGCGGGCAGGAGAGAAGGACATTGCCTCGCCACATAAATAACAAGGAGTGGGGGCTACGGGAACACAGGGAACCCCCTCAACATTTACTCCAGAAGAACCAGGGCCACCTAAGTGGCCAATTTCACAAACAAGAGGAACGCACAAGAAATCCAAGGTGCATAAAGAGTTGCTTGAGTACATGATCACAGAGGATGATGTTGACCTTGTGGTTGAGAAGGTGCAAGACCCCATCGCAAAGGACATTGAGGAAGCCAACCACCAAAGGGGGCAGATATAAGATGACCTGGATTGCATAAAGAAGGTCCTTGAACAAATCAGAACCATGCAGAGGGCTGAAGGGGGAACATAATCCTTCCCCGAGGGAGAAACAACAACGACGACAAGGACTATGCCACAAATGGAACACATTGTTCACACAACTGCGTAGGCGAGTCCAACATTCAGAATAACAAATGACATGTTGCAGATGAATGAAACCGCAACACAGATGCCACTGAAAGAGTTGGTGCAGATCGACATGGTATTAGCTAAGATACCAACAAAGGCATTGTCCAGACTCCAAGTCGGTGTCGCGTAAGAGGTGAAATCACGCACAAGGACAGACGTAATAGAACTGCAGGAAACTAAAAGTGACAAGGAAACATTGGAGCTCATGGTTGAACAAGTAAAGTTCAAGACCAAAGAACAGAAAGAGCGCATAGATAAAATTGAATAGGGGGTGACAACATTCTACAACCACCTTTTGGACAACACATAGGTCGAGAATCCAAGTAAAAAGGAAAAACTCAATCAGATTTCCCAAACCATCGACCACTATAGGCAACAGATTGAGGAACTGAATGAAAAGTTGACTCCAACAACCCCACCTGAGGTTAGGGAGAAAAGGAAAGCAGAAGTTGCACTCCAACTAGCAGAGTTGGAGAAACAAGTTGACACACCAGCATAATTGTTTGACAGAACATCGCAGCTTTGGACAATGTTGGAGGAAGATGAGCAGGTCCAGTGGTGGGACCAGGAGGAAGAGAGGATAAATGTAGAAATCAAGGACCTCAAGAAGAGGCAGAAGACAATGGGCATCACTGAGCATTTAAAAGGAACGCATGAGATGAAGAGATTGCAGGCCGAACTAAAGACGACGCAGGCACACAAACAAGAGAGACATGCGCAGATGGAACCCCTCCAAGAGAAAGTGACAAATCTGATCGTGCAGCTGAAGGCAGAGAAGAAGAATATGGCACAGACATAAGCAAAATGCACAGCCATAGTTTAGGAGGAAGTCACAGTGCAAAACATAGAAGCGCTTATAGAAAAGGTTACGTAGGTCCAAACACGAGGAAGGGGACTGGCAGAAGAGTTCCACAGTCTAGCATAGGCTGTCAAGGGTGTGCGCAGTTCCTAGGTGGCTTGGGATGAGCCACATATTAGTGTTGGGGGCATGTTGGGCGCAGGCCCATTTTGGAGTAAAGGCTAATTTTGGAGAATAAAGCACAAAGAAGGAAAAGACAATTGGCAGGAAAAGCAACACGTGCAAGGTAAATGTGCATGCAGAGGAGGAAATAATGTGAGGCAAGCATGCAAGAATACCTAACCATTCTAGGGTTAGGGTTTTGGTAAGAGGATGTAATGGCTAGTAAGCTAAAAACACGTAGGTACCTAGGAGGTCTAGGTCGAGGATTGGTTGCTCTCGTTGTTGTTGGTCATGGTTATTATGTTGTCCGAAGACTAAACGACCGTAATTCTGATCTATTTTCTAAGTTGTTGAGCTAAGGAGAAGAAATAAGGCACATCTTGAGGGTTATATCATAGGCTGAAGAGCCTGGTGTGATCTAGTCCGCCTCATTGTATATCTCAACCTGTTGATGGAGAGTTGTAATGTGAACGATGTTGTAGTTTTGGAAACATAATAATAAAATAGTAGAGTAGCCAAATCTTTGTGGACGTAGCCCAAGAGGGGTGAACCACGGTAGATCATGTGTTATGTGATTGGATATTGTGTATTTCTTTTATTGTCAATGATTAGATATTAGATAAATGCATGAATGACTTAGTTAGATCTGTTATTTTACATGCATGAATAAGAATGACAGAATATTCAAAATAAGTTGAATGTTAGAGTAAAGAAATGAATATCACAGAGTGTAACCCCATATCCCCACTCATTCCCAGGCTGCAAGCACTTGAGCGTTGGAGCCGCCCATAAGGACTATCTCGGGTGAGATTGCGCAGTGCATTATGTGCATTGTGTTGCCTTCTGGCTTACCAGGAGGGCCAATAGTTTTAAGGGGTTTTGTTGGAAACCATAGTAGATCTGAACCTGGGTCAGCCCAAGGAATGTAGAAAAGATGAAGTAACCAACAATAAGAAAAAGGCGGGTGGCAAGCTTTATTTTTTAGGTGTACATTTTTTCCTAAATTATCATTACATCACAATACCCTTCCTTTTAGCCACCCATGTAAGTAGGAAAATGCATAAGATCTAGGTTCTACATGTAGCTTTCCCATTCTCTTATCGAGATGATTAGCCATTTTATTGTGAATTTTTTTTCCGCATATTTACCATATAACCTACCATAAAATTCCTATCTATACTTCAGGGGTGACAGGTGTAGGGGGGATAATCAGACATCCCAGAGGACATACCACAATCAGTTACGCATGGGGTTTAGGTATAATGACTAATAACAAGGTAAAGGCTTTTTCCCTCTTTGAAGGCATTAGGATGGCTCTTTCGATCAGGATCCGATGGATAACTCTATGCAAAGATTCTATGATGATAATTAAGGCTATTGTCAATAAGAACAATGTTGGAGATAACATTTACACTAGCGTCATCTCTTAGATCCTTGCTCTCCCAAGCAACTTTTAAAACTATTCCCTTTATCACATAAAGCGAGAATTAAATTCAAGTGCGGACCAAAATGCCGAGGGAACCAACCTAAGGAAAGGGGAAATCAATAGGCGAAATACTCCCCATCCCTTAATTATTATGATTTGGATTTTTATGATAATGGGAGGTCGATGGCATAGGGGTGTTTATGATATAAGCCTCACACATTTCAAAGGACAACAAATTGAACCAAGCATTCACTCCAGTGTGTGTGGGTTTGAGCTTCCAGGTCTCGACGTGATGGACATGGTAATTTATATCCAACAGTTTTGTGAGGCTCCTCGATTCGTCCAACTTCAGTTTAATGGTTTTTTTCTTCTTCCAGCGGGAAAGCTCAGGTTCTATTCTATCATCTTGGTAGGTTCTCACCACCTAATTTGTCATTTATTGATCAATTCTAGGCCTTTTGTTTTTTAATTTGGGGATAGCTCTACTTCTAATCAGCCCGAGGTTTGACCTGTTCACATGGTCCTTGGTTTGATTTGGGTAAAATATGTTATAAAACCGAGATTTCAGAACCTCTACTCTCTAACAAGTTCATTGGCCCCTCTTTGGGTTGTCTTCCTCTTCTTTGTTAGTATAGAACCGAGCCTAATTCCTTTTTCCCCGACTGGATTTTGGTCCTTTGGCCTTCCTCTCCGGTCTGTTGGCTCTTTTGTCATGTGCCATGAAAGTTCAACCCTGTCTCCAGTGTTCCCTCTTCTGAACTCGGGGTTTGACCTGTTCATTTGGAATCAGGTTGGAAGTTGGGTTGTGGGCATTGATTTGAGTTTCAAAATTTCAAACCTATTTTCTTCAAGGCTAATTGTTATGTGCATGGGGTTCGTCCCGCCCATTTGGTTTTGGTTGGGAGTTAGGAAATTCCTACAGTAACTCCTGACTTTATGGGTTTTCTCTTAACTCTTTCCTCGACAAGTTTGTTGACCCCTCTCGCTCTCCTCTTTCCTTTTGGTTTCAGGATGAGAAAGACAGTGGTGGCATCAGTCTTGGGCAGCCCTGGGGGACAACGTGGGAGGCTCCCACTGTATTGGAAATCTCACAAGGCATAGACTCTTTTAGCGACAATACAGAGCAAAGGAAGTTCACTTATTACAAGGATTTTTCGAGGGCCCTTCCCTTCAGGTGGCAGGTTTGTTATAGGTCCTTGTGGGGTTTCACCCTCACGAATTACAATTAGTTATCTCTCCATAGTACTACATATATATTGCTAATCATGGACCCATCCTGGTGTGGTGTAAAGTGCATCATGCGTAGGCATGAAGACATGGTCGAGGGTAGCAAACTGAGTTTTAATTAAGTTGACAGTAAGGTAAGTGGTCGTGATCAGATAATTATGGCATTGCTTCATCGAGTTTAAACCTTGGAACAAGAGAGACAAAGAACCAATGTCCTCGAGCAAACTGTTGGGACACTCATTCAGTGTGTGGACACTTTGGAGCATGAATATCATCATCTCATAGCCATTGCAATGCCCCAACAGTCCAATTTAGGATCAAACAATTAATTGGATACAGATGCTCAGACAGAGAACCTAGAAGAGCCACGGGGAGATCGAAAAATGGTTCCAATGGAGATTGAAGATCATGAACCCAACCATGGTAAATTCCAATAAACACCTGACAACAAATCTGTTGTTTAAAATATGTATTTTCATTACATCTTTTTGCTTGGTCAATTTGTCAAAATATACAGAAGCAAGTTTGTTCGAATGTATAAAGAGATAGGTTGTATTTTTTTATGTTAGATCAGTAGCAGAGGACTAAAACAAATTTGAGCTAATTTTTGTAACTATCTTGATTGGTGTTTTGCTTTGGCACAACTTCCATTATATATAAAATCATTTTAGTCTCTTTAAACAAAACAAAAATATCCTATCTATACTCGATTAAATTTCCAAATGGTATGCACACCATAGTTCCATTGTTCTTGTATTTGAGTAAATTGGAGAATTAATGATCAAAGATCACAAAGGATTATGGACCAAGAAAACATATTTACATATATTTTAATGGCACACGTTGCTAAATGAAATAAAAAACTTCTATTGAACTTACTGAAGACCCTTAACCAGGGACATGCTTTCTTAACAAAAGACAAAACTATTAAGATGATGTCTACAACAAGGTACCTTCATGTTGGCACCCAAAGTTTTGGGTAAAGATTGTGCGTGTGCATAAATGAAGTTGTGTGCACATTTTAGTTCTTGCATGCACTCCAACAACTGTGCAGTGGGTGACATGAGGCATGCGTGCCAGTCCAAATTTCGCTAATGTGCCTAGTCCAAGTTCTACTAATGTGCACCAATCCGAGTTTTGGTATGCATGTCAGACCAAGTTTTGTGATGCATACCATAAATTAAGAAGACACTACATGCACATCGGAATCAAGAAAATAATCTTCAGGAAATCTTCCCAAATAGTTACTTCAGGCAACACAAGAGATTGTGGAGCAGTAAGGGGATGAGTTTTCAAGGTAGTTAAGACTGCCATGACTCCAAAGAGGCTACGTGGACTGCATGCATGTGACACAAGCATGTGGGAATGGTAGTCAGAAGAGTAAGTGGAGCAGAATTGAAAGTGACAGAGCGCCATAACAGAGAAGAAGATAAAAGGGAGCAAGGACAATAGAAAAAGAGATACTCATTCGATTGGTCAGTGGTTGATTGATGTTATGCAGAGAGTTGTTGTGGTTAATGTCCTTGAGTCACTCTAAGTTCATGTTTTATAATGCATCTAGTTGTGATTCCGATTTTGTAATATCTACAGAGTTCAAGAGAAATCGCATGGCACTATGTAACGAAATACTATGAAAATGTATAAGAGTGTAGAGTGTTGTTTCTGTCAATTGATGAGTTGCTTGATATATGTATGTGACTGGTCAGATGAATATAATAAAAGTTGCATTGATTCCTTTTATATAATGTGTCGATCATGTGTCCAATGAATTTATGTGTGGTTGTTACATCTTGTTAGATTTTAAGTTAGGTGCAATGGAATGCATGAATGCCAACCCGAATGGATTCCTATGTAATTAATTCTTCATCACCGACACAAGACCATATGGTCTCTGTGATTCTCATGGTGTCTCAAGTGAGACCTTCTTAAGTCTTTGGCTGAGGATTGATATGTCAACGCCTTGGGGTTTTTGTTGGTCAACTCTGGACGAAACCTGGGTCATCAAACCCCCAACGTTAACAAGGACATGCGCAAGCGAAATCCAACACCACATAGGGAAAATAACAAATTAAATTACAACAAAACACAACATGAACTGCTTTAAGAACAAATATCAAGGTGCTAGTCTTTAAAGTTTTGAAGATAGAAATGAGGGATGGTTGATTCATAATCCATAATTTCATAATTGAAAAATACATATTATTATCAATACTTATATGAGACAAACTATAAAAATTACAGTCTATAAGCCAAAATGTGAAAATTATAAAACTTGTGCTTGGGAAAACTAAAAAAAACAAAGTTTAGTTTAAGTTGCCAAGGTAGATATGCGTAAGCCTGAAAGAAAAGGGTGACAAAAAATGGAGGGAATACATAACAGTATACATTTTATGTTTGGTTAATTTTTTGATATCATCTAGCATTAATTTGCTCCCATGATTGAATGTTGACTATTTTGATTTCATGATGGTCACCTTCAAGTGCTAAGTATTTTTAAAGTTTTTTTGCCTTTGCAACAATGGTGAAAATGAATTGTTTGTGTTCTATTTTGGTAACAAATTCTCTGATGGCATTGGGATCAATAGGTAGAAAGTGCAAGTCCTTTTCCCTGACCCCCATTAGTTCCATGTCAACATCTTTGAAAGCAACCATGGAGGTGAGTTCTCTAATATGGTCCTGCAAGTCCAACTTACGTAAGTATCTATAATCACATTCAAAGAAATTAGCATTGCATTTGGGACAATTCCAAGTGTTGTACAAATTGTGGAAAACTTTTTTCATTCATTGCTTGTCAACAATGATTAAAGGACACACATTGTAATAGAAGTCAAGCATGTGGATTTTTGTTATGATAGCCTTCACTAAAATCCATTCTACTTTCTCAGAAGGAGGGATGCTAAGAACATCAGTTCTTCTTTTTCTTTTGTTTATTTGGATTGGGACAATGTTATATATTCTAGTTAAGGATGGGGAGGGTGTTGGAATACTGAGAGGGGGGGTGAATCAGTATGAGCACTTCATTATCACTTTTGACCACAATATAAATCAATAGAGCATAATAGAAATCCATATAAACACAGTACACCAATATTTATGTGGAAACCCAAATGGGAGAAAACCACAAAATGTTTTTCTTATATATCAAAAGAATACATTCATTGGAAGCACCAACTTCCCAATTCTCCAGCTACAACTGGATGTAGGCTACAACCCCCTATTTACAAGCTCCAACCTAAAGGAAGTTACAACTCCCTAAATTCTTTGGTTCCAACCAGAAGGAGGCTACAACCCCCTGATTCTCAACCTCGAACCTGAAGGAAGCTACAACTCCCTATGTTCTCCAGCACCAACCGGAAGGAGGCTACAACTCCCTTTCCTTGCCCTATCCTGCTGCCCTGAAATATAAGTGTAGACCAAATTGTCACTGCCAAAATCACTGCCACTATCTATGTCACTATCACTATACCATCAACCTAGAAGTTAGAACTGATCATCAACATAAGCTATACCAAAACCTGTACCATATCATCCATCAACTGTGTACGAACATATGTAGTATAACATGCATCAATCATATACCAAGAGATATGCCAAATGAAGATACCATAACATCAAATCATATTCTATGTACTAGAGAATCAACCATGTATAGAACTTGTACCATATACCATAGCATAGATCTGACCATATCATCAATGAAGTGCCTCAAAGAACCAAGGCAAGTGCCTCATGCATATGCCACCATACATCAAGTGTATACCTCAACCATACATCCACATCTCAAAGATATGTCTCTAACGATGAACCATAACAATAATGCCATAACCAGATAGGAGAGTATACATCAATCAACCATGTAGCCAAGATGTACATCAACCATGTGCCAAACCAAACATACCTCAAGCATGTACCATACCACAATAAAGTATAATCATCACAACAAGCACATAATCATACCTATACCTCTGTAGTTGACATGATACATAGTAGTGCTTACATTTAGCTTTCCTCTGACCTCAAGGACCTGGTACAAGCATTTCCCCCAAATATGTCTTGTCCTCGTAGGACTAAGACTACCTGTCACATGGGGCCTCGCTTGACGAGCACTATGCAACCCGCAGAGATGCCTCGCAGGACACTAGTGGTCTTACCCGCGGGGGTCAACCGAACTAGGGTTTCCTCAGATAATTTCTCTCTCCTCTGCAACCCCGAAACTCCCGCACTTCCTACTTGTTGCTACCTCAGATTTCACCGTCGCAAACTTGCCAAATAGATCACTAGTTCACTAGAAGATATTCAATAGAATAAGTGAGTGAATGTTTTTGTGAATTACTCCTTGAGGTGTATTTATACTTTTGTTGGGTAACCTCTTTAATCTTAGGGGCTTCTTAAATTTCTTGTTACAACCACTCTACCCTTTCATTAAAGACTTGTAACCAACTAGGGGCCTCTTGACCATTCTTCAGGGCTTCTAACTTCACAAGGCCATAACTCCTCAACCATGAGGAACCACATGGCATACCACCTATCACCAGAAATGACATGACAAGGACTATTCATCCATGAGTGAGTTAGCTGCATTCACATCGTCCTTCATGACCTCTTTCTGTGATCAACTCTGGGTTCCATAACCACACCTCTGGGGCTTCGTCTAGACTTCTTCAAAGCGTCTTCTCGTGAGGGCCATGCTTAGAGCTACACCATAAGGGGACCACTTTGGAGACTTCTCCAAATACACGCATCACATCTATGGACATCAATGACAACCACTCTTGTTGACATCAATGACAACCAACTGTCCAACATAGGGAGCATGCAAGCCTCTTTTTGAAACCATATTGTCAATTTATTGCCATCTTTTATATCTAGATTTATTATAACATTGGTTTCAAGGATAGTCCCCATAGTATTACCTTTGAACTCAACTACATGGATTCCATTTATTGCTATGATGATGTGAGCTATTGTAGAACACAAGTCAGTAAGTTCTTCCCCTTCAATGTGGCAATGTTTTCCCACAATGTCATGTCAATGTTATAGCCCAACATGTCCTTTGGGTGGATTGTTTTCTTCATAGTGTCTGAGCCATCTCTCCTTTGTACAAGGGATCTAAGAGAAGTGTTATTTACAACACCAATAATGTCAATAATAGAATTGATGATTTTTGAGTTGATTTCACTAATTGAATTAAAGTTGAAATGGTGTTGAGGAATTGATGGATCATCAGTTGGGCATTGTTGTACTAAGGGTGCGGGTAGAAAGAATATCTCTCAATCATTATTCAAATGGTTAAACCTTTTTTTTAATTGGTTTGACAATGGCTTTGGAGATAATGTAGACACATTAGGGTTGGATTTGAGCATAGAACATCTTAGTGGAGTCAATGAAACAAGTGATATTTATCTCCCCTCCTTCAATGTCAACAAAGTCAAATCTAAAAACCTTTCTATATCATATCCTTGAATTGACAAAGGGATGTTTTTGATTGGGCATGAGCCTTGATTACCCAATTTGTATGATAAGGGATCAAGTCTTTGATAGGAATAGTTGTCTCTATAGTGGAATAGAAAGGAGGTAAGGTCAAATGGAGATGTTCTTTGAGAAATGGTTATTGGGATGAGGAATAACTAGCTTGGGAAGGATAAACAGGTGGAGGTAAGACAACCAACGAAGTGCCTACAAGGGTGGTTGTGGTGTTGATGAGCTCCACGTCCACTATTACAATATTTCTATGAAAAAGAAGGCAAGTAGAAAAGAGTAAAGGAAAGTAGGATGCATGGGGAAGGAGAAATGTTATAAGTCTATAGGAAAAGAAAGGATCTAACTCACATGAACTATTTAAGCACTTCACATTTCCAAGAAGTGAGGTATATAATCGACCCCATATGAAGCATCCCATTTGAAACATGTTCGTTATATTTTGATGGCAATGGAGAGTGTTTCACGTGTGTCACGTTAGATATAAAAGCATAATACCATGGGGTTGAACTTGTGCGTCCCAATGGGAGAGTTCTTGCCAGAGTCTACTCTGAAGAACAAGAATAGTGGAATATGATATTTTAATATATTTGGAATAAGCAATTAAATCTATGCAAAAGTATAGCAATATTATAAAATTAGAAATTTAGAGTTTTATGAGAAAGGCATAATTTCACATCTTTGTAGGCCAACCCTAAAGTTTTTCCATTTAAATATCATTCAAGGACAATTTCAACTAAACACACATCGCTCCAAATGATGATAAAATAATACAAGTAATTGATATGGTCAAAACACTCGTTGTGAGAGTTCTTGGTAAAGTCTACTTTGAACCTAAAACAAGAATCATGTAATATGATATTTTGATATATTTGGACTAGGTAATTAAATCTATGCAAAAACATAGCATATTAGAAAGTTATAAATTTAGAATTTTATGAAAAAATCAAAGTTTTATGAAAAAGGCACAATTTCATATATGTATAGGCTAACCCTAACATCATGCCATTTAAACCTCATTCAAAACCTCAATAAGACGACATCTGGGTACATGTTTATTTGCAACAAATGTAGAGAGGGAAAAACATGAAGTGATATAACTAGGAAAAACACATAGTACCTACTTGTTGTGATATCACTGAAGTTGATATAATGAGGGTTGTTGTGAACTATAATGACAGACAATGATTGTGGAGAAAAATTTCAGCAAAAATGTTCAAAGAGGTAACACAAGTAGATGGTAAGGGAACAAATGTGAATGCGGGTGCAGTATATGGAAGGGGAACCACTAGGGCAACAAAAATATATATGGAGACACAATATAGGGGTGACCAACAGGTGTAGACATCGAGGCCTGAGTTGGTAGGGAAAGAGTATAGAAGCAAGTAGAAGCCAACTGACAGGGGAGATGAGCTGCATAGTTGGTGAAAGGGAAGTAAATATGGTAGCTGCATTGAAGTAGCGTATGGATGAAGGCATGAATAACACATAGGAACAACAAAGAAGGTAGTTGGGATGAGTTGATGTGGAGGAAGGCAAGGAAAACAAAGAGGGTTAATAAAGATTGTAATTAAGTCGAACCAACGTGGAGGAGAGAAAACACTAAGTAGAGAGGTCGGGCCCACTACAACAACGATCCAATAGATAGGGTTCGATGGTTTATATGACACCCATGGTTGACTCGACAAATCAATGACCAGAGTGTAGAGAATGTCCAATCGGAGGAGATAAACTCTAAATCCTAGGATTCTGCCATCAAATAAAGCATCATCTCTAGAAGGTTGAGAGATTGAAGGTACTTTAATTTTCCCTAATTCCTCGAGCAGATCTTTGAAGGAAGCAAGGTGAGGGTGTGATATTGTAAAACTCATGCTAAAAATGTAATCGATGTGACCATGGCAAATGAGATCTTGATAGCCTGCATGCCCTTGAAAATGTCACCAGTGTACAATGTTTCCTCAAAGATGGGAACCAATGAGGGTTTGATATTTGAAATTAAGAAGATATAAAAAATACGAGCATAGATGGTGGTTACATGGAAAGAAGGGTTTCATAATAACAATCAGACAAATAGACTATGAAGAGGCATATGATGGTCATCTAATGAGATGTACGGATAGGGCACAACAAGCATCCCATTGGAAGACATAGACTCCACAAATAAAATGCCTTACAATGTAATAATATCTTTTATTTGACACATTTAATTTGTGCTCCATATTAAAACAACTTACTTTTGATGCATCACCATTTTTCTCATCTACTCTCAATTTTTCCTTGCTTTGCTCAACCCTAATTGTTGTTATCAAAGAATAATGGTGGTAATGATGATAGAAACATGGGTTGTTGGCGATTCTACGAGGCATGCGGTGGACCTAGCAACACTAAAAGCAATGAGGTCAATAATGCGATTTTGTTTCTAAATATTTTGTCATCTTTCAAGCCCTTGACTCCCAATTTATTATTGATTAATTTTGAGATTGATGAACACTTAATTGAAAATCAACCACCTTATACCCTGTCGTTATTATTTTGCTTCACTAGTTACAATAACTATTATATAATTATTTGATCTACCACTTCAACCATAGTTTTATACCATTTTGTTCATCACTTTTGATTGGCTCTGATGCATGGTTAATTTCAAAAACATATATTTTGAATGGTAAATGACATGCATACACCATGCATAAAGTTGCTTTACAATGAAAATAATAAGAGCATATAGTTTGCAAAACACATTTTTAGTCCCTGCCTCAGGCGAGGGACTATAGAAACGGCCTCATGGTCAACTATCGTTGATCGTGTATTAGGTGGTCTATTATGTTGCATTAATAGGTGCTTTTTGGAGCATTTTCAAAACATCTTTCAAAGTTTTGTAAAAACTTATATTAAAACCATTTTTTTATTAAAATGAAAATTGTTTATCCAATATTTGAAATAGATATGTTCAATTTTTTATTGGTCTAGTAACTATGATGAGACTTAATTGTCCGTGGTGTATGTAAAAAATTTAATTTAATTTTCAAGACTTTGAAAAATTATTTTCAAATTAATAATTTTGAAAAAACAATAAACTAACAACGTACTATTGTATTTAATGCATATTGAATGCTCTATTAATTCACCTTACGAGGCATGCAGGTTATTATCCTACCATACATGCAGGTTATTAGTAGGTTTTGGGGAAGGTCGGTTGCAGTCCACTTGGCAGGTTGCATGGAACCACCGCCTGAGTTTCAAACAATGTAACTAGCTTGATCCTCCACAACTTGTTGCATGAAGACATTGATCCTCTGCTGCCTCCAAACACCATCGTTGCTTCCAAAAATAGACTTGAGTAGCCTCCAACGTACTCAATACAACAAATGAAGAAGGAGCTCTCATTACAATGGATGAAGGAGAATAATGATAATGTTGCAGTCGAGGTGAGGTGGGTGAGCCTCACCGTCGGGCCAACTCCCCACCGCCTCACCCCTTGAGGCAATGCATTACATTATCTCTATGAATAAACATTGTCTCCATGGCTAATTTTGAAGCCCATCTACCCCACGGCCTCTATCTGACCCCTCAGTAACTTTTCTTCTTCGTACACCCCAATTCCAGGCTTTGCGGCTTGGGATCAGTGCTGCAACAAAGTTCTTCAAATTTTATTTATGCATTCATCCGAGCCTCGTCTACAATAACAATATGCAACTAAGATACGCATATAATATAGGTAATCTCCTCCTCCTCAAACATACAATCATAACATGGGATTTTGTACAACTAGATACTAATGTATATATCATTCTAAGAAACTTGAACTTCTAGGACTCTTAAATGAATCAAATGAGATTCAATTACCTGAATATGGTTCCCTCCTGCTATTTTCATTGGCAACTCCACAACCCTCATCGAATTGTGTCTTGGAAAAAGTAGAGGAATGGCAACTTATAGCCTCTGCGCTATTGTTAGTGGATGAGAAAGTTGTAATGTCAATATCCTCGTGCTCCTGCGCTTCAACTTCTCCTGATTTATATCATGGATGAAACAATAGATATTTTCCCAGTCCTCGGGCCATGCAAATCAATCTGTGTATGTACTAAATTGTCCCTTATATAAGATCCTTATCCCCTTCCAATGTAAGAAAGCACTGAAACAATCATATACATTTCTTCCTCCTAGCTAAATCCACATTGGAGAGCTGGGTCAAAGGATTCATATTCTTAAGATTTTCAGTGAAGCCACCACAGAACCAGAGCATTTGACATAGGTACAACATCTCCTGCAACAAGGAAACTCAACGAAGGTAACTATGTCTCTCTTTCCTTTCAATCTCTGAGTACGAAGTTATAAGTTTAGCTATGCATTATTATTCTACTGTTAACTACTTCTACTTCATTTTTCGGTACAACTGAATGAATGTGTAATTGTATATTTGTACCAAAGGCTTTCCCCATACCCCATGTTGTGCATGTATTCCCTAAAGTAATCATATCTCTCACAGGGAATAACGAAGCCATAGTAAGTGTCCTCCCTTGGCAGAGGCCTCAACAATTCATCCAACTTATCATATCAAAAGTAGATATGGTAATCTACCTTCATGACATGGTCCTGGAGAAGTCCCATAGCAGGCAGGCTTGAAAAATAAGTATATGAAATTCCATTATTCATGTTCTCCTCATAGTCCAGGATTATGATATCACTCTATCTCATGATCTCCAAAGGCACCAGGATTCTCTAGTCGTCCTTGTACAAACTGCAGAACACTAATATCACATCTTTTCTTGCTAGCGATGTGGATTGTATTATGTAAACCATGCTACCTTGCAACCTCCCACACGGTAATGATGGACACGTTCTTAAACAATGCATGCATGCTACACAAGTGGCATTGAAAATTGTGGTGGACACGGTCTTCTAGAGTTTTTATTTTTCCAATTTTTTTTAATTGTGTTGGCACACTCTTAAAGCTTCAACTTGCACATTGATTGTTCCTATTCTATGAAGAACTAATTAGGTGCAATGAACATCCAATGGGAACCAACTACAAAGTCGATTTTGGAGGTGGAGGTATTATATTCTTTCTTGAATGATATTAAATTTATTTTTTAATCTGATTTTGGAGGTATTATATTTTGCCCTGAATGATATTAAATTGTTTTTTTAATCTGATTTCTTAATATTTTTAAATTGTTTTTATAATCTAATTTCTTAATGTTTTAAAATTGTTTTTTATATGATCTCTTAGTATTGGTGAATTTAGGTTTAAGATATTTTTATGTTGATTTAATTTTATGTTTTTTTACATACATATATTATCTTATCCCTCTTATTTTACATTGAAAAATAAATCACAACTTTCAAGAAAATAATAGGGTCGATTTAGTGATAAAATCTTAAAAATTAAAACGAGAAATTGACATTCTAACAAAACTAGAAATTAAAACGAAGAAATTGGCATTCTAACAAAGACTAACAGGTTCGTACTTAGTTATAGCAACGTAATTGTTGGGCACAAAGAAAACTTTATAAGCATAAGATGATACGTCGGCTTTATGCATTTAGTTAAGATCTACTCGACTAGAAAGGTTTAGTAGTTGTTATTACAAATTTAAAAAGAAGCAAGAGCTCAACTATAGCAACAAGCATTGAGAGATATGACGAAAAACAAGAGCGAAATCTCAACTATGTGCATATGCATGAGTAATAAATGACAAATTACTCCAGTAATCCTTCAATTCTGAATGAAAGCAATAAATTGCGTTGTTCAATGCTAAAGCAAAGTAAAAAAGGCAATCCTTCTCACTCACGAGGTAGGGACTAGCTGCTTTGCAACTATCTCCCTTGTTAAATAAATCAATGCGTCATTAGAAAGAGGATCAATTTTTTTGGTAAGTGATGATGAATAAAGTGTTCAATTTTACTTAATAATAAACAAAACAAAAAAAATATTCACAAGGTAAATCCCAACACCATTTGTAAGTGAGGGTCATATCCCCTAATTATGTAGCATTTATAATGTGATGGTTCAATAACTTAATCTTTATAGAATGGAGGTATATTCCACAACATAGTACAGATTTCATAGTGTTCAATTTTACTTAATAATAAACAAAACAAAAATATTTGTATTCACAAGGTAAATTTCAACACCATTTGTAAGTGAGGGTCATATCCCCTAATTATGTAGCATTTATAATGTGATGGTTCAATAACTTAATCTTTATAGAATGGAGGTATATTCCACAACATATTACAGATTTCATAGTGTTCAATTTTACTTAATAATAAACAAAACAAAAATATTTGTATTCACAAGGTAAATTTCAACACCAGTTGTAAGTGAGGGTCATATCCCCTAATTATGTAGCATTTATAATGTGATGGTTTAATAAGTTAATCTTTATAGAATGGAGGTATATTCCACAACATATTACAAATTTGCATCAACAAATTAACTAAATTAAGATTAGTAACTTAAAAATGAAATAATATTTTTTAAATGCTTACATAATAATAATAAACTTAAATCTATCTTAAATTAAGGTAAATATATCTTTTAAACATTGGAAGTTTTCAGTTTTAATTTTTCTTATCCTTTTTTATGCTTAATAAATTCTCTACTAAGATAAACAAGTGTTGCATGACAGCGTGGTCCCTGCCAGGTTGAATTGGGAATTAATGCACAGGGATGGGGAAAAAGTAGCAAAGGCAGATGAAAACTGCAGCGAAGACGTGGCAAGCAACATGAAGCACAGGTGGTATCCATGCAGTCAATGACACATGGTCTCTAGAGTCCCATTTATTTTTTGAAACTATATAATCCATCTTGCTATGTTCGAAATTTTTGTTCTTTCCAGTAGTGACTTGCTATGTTCGAAATTTCCGTTCCTACCTTGCATGTTTTATCTCTTCAATGTATACTTTCAACTGGTTAGAGTTAAGTACAATTTCCATAGACCATTTGGCTTGTATGTCTCTATATGTGCCAAGACAAAAAAAAGTTATATGCATAGCAGGAGAAAAATATATGCATGAGAAAAAGATAAAAAAACAGAAGACACATATTAAGTTACATTCAAATTAAATAAACACAATTTCTTGACATTCATCATAGTTGAAGATAAAAATTTATGAGCACATAAATATAAAAGGAGATAAAAATAGTTTTATTTGAAATATATCAAAAAATAATATTGTTTATTACATATTCCTGGAAATTTAAATGCATTTGCCATATAGACTAGGATTGGGGCTCTCGGGGACCATAAGAGAAATATGTACAAGAAATAGGATTGTGGAAAGAAAAAGTGGATGACGGTAGAGAGTAATACCTAAAAAGAAGAAATTGGAAGGTATCAGTCTTTGGCTAGGCATTTTTATTTAAAAAGGTGGAATAACTGGATTGATAAACAAAGCAGGATGTGATCAATATAGACTTACAGTGATGGTACATATCACCCATTTTTTCTATTTGTTTGCTGATGCATTTTTATTGTTGTCGTCAACGGCTACTGGAATCATGCCAACTGCGTATTTCCTTTCGTCAGTGACCTGCTTCATTTCCCTTTCGACCCATTCTTCAATGTAGCTTCTCAAGGGGGCCACATTGATCTCATTCCGGATTTTTATGTTGAAAAAATCATTTTCTAATTCCCTTAGCTCGATAGAAAGATTACGCAGAGCTTGATCAATTTCTTCATTCTGTACCGAATAGGCAACTATCCAGTTTTCCACGTCATCTTCACCATATTCAAGGATGTTGTAAAACTTTTCTAAAGACAACGCCTTAAAAATATCAACTTGTTTATTGAAGGCTTGCTTAGTTAAGGGCAAGGAGTTGACTATTAACTTGGGGTCTTGGACCTCGTTGGTCCTTTCGGCTAAGTCTATTTCGGTCATCTTTGTGAACAATTTTTCTTTCTTTGATATGGCTTCTTCACATGATTAGATAATGAGATGCAGGTTCTTCACTTTCTCTTTTCAGCATGCATTTAATTGAGTGATCCGGTTTTGGGAGGGGATATCTTCTTGTCTTCTTCTCATTTTTGTCATGTTGTTGACATGGGTGCCAAAAGGGAGGACTGTGTCTAAATAGAAATGTTCTTCATTTTTTAAATCCGCCTGCAAATGTTCGAGCAAAGTATGTGCCCTCGTTCCAAGGGAAGCCATACTTTGTGATGTTTCCCAGGCCTCAGTGATCAATTCAATTATTTTCTTGATATTATTCTCCACATATCCTCTACACAATGTGAGGAGGTTGGAGGATCCTTTTAACTTGGTTGCAGGGGTGGTAGCCATGGCTATTGCTAAAGGATTGGAAAACAATGGCATAGGAATCAAAGCTTCCTCCAATTACTTGACTCGGTCCTTTAGTCTGGCATTCTCGGCCTTAATGCCTCCAATGGAATCATCAAGAGCATCTTCGGTTTCTCTGTGAAGTCGAGAGATTTGGGACAGTCGCATGTTCGCAAGGTTAACCTCTGAACAAGATTTCCCTTTCTTATTTTTTACATCTCTCTTTTCAATAATTAAATTTTTAGACTCGTTGCAAAAAACAATGCTCTGGAATACAAAGTATTCATCTTCGTAAAAAAAATCGGTATCAGCTATGTCCATTGGGCGACTATGCTGGATCGCATCTCTGAGTTGATCAAGATTGCAGAATACGTTATCCAGATCTGTCTCAAGTTCCATGTTCTCACTCTCAATTTCGGGCTCTTCCGCCTGCCCTACAATTTTTTTTCTCTTCTTCTCCACGAGAAGCTTGTGAGAACTATCAATTTTAGGGTGAGGTGGGTTGTCATACTTTTAGGAGTGTTATCCGACGATTGAACACTCTTATCATCGAGTCCTTTTCCCTATTGCTTGTAAAATTCAGTGATGCTTTGCAATGTGTCTAGGTCGTCGGCATCAAAAGCAGGAGTGTTGTCATCAATGTCTCTGTTTTCGCTCAGGTGTCTCTGGAAAAAAGAATTGTCGAGGCCAACTGCAAGTAAATGTTCTAAAAGAATTCCATTAGGGTTGAACCCTCTTAGCCTTTCAACAAATCTTAGGTTCAAGTTGTTGAAATGGGCTACGAATTCATCAATTTTGTTGACGTTCCTCAACACAAAGTCCCTGACTTTTCAAGGTAGAGGAATGAACTGTTTTTTTCTCTTCTCGTGGAATATATGCAACCAGTAGTTGTATTGCCTTGCTATTTCTGTAACAAACATTCTGTCTGTAATGTGACATGGAAGGAGAGCAGGTTTTTCCTTGGAGCCAAAAATCCTTATCACACTACAATTCTCCATTTGTTCAAGTGCCCCCTTCTTGTCCAAAAATTTGGTTGCCTGGTCAGATACGCAGGGAGCATATTCTCGTAATAATAAAACTTTGGAAATAGAGACAAAGTCATTAAAAACCTCATAAAAAAAGTGGGAGGCCTTGTGCTTCCACAAGGCCTGGTACCAAAAGGTTACTAGGTCAAATTCTCAGTTTACCTTCTTGGACAGAAACAGTTTTGGAAACTGACAACAATGCGCTATTGCGAAAACCAAGTAGGATGACATATAAAATTTCTTCTCCTTTTTGAAGATTGACAGTTGGGAACATATTTCATGGGAAATTAGCTTCCCCCAATAAAAAATGGCTTGTTCCTTGACTGTGAAATACAAAACATAAAGAACCATGCGAGAAATAGTTGTTGTGGATTCCTGTCCCGTTATTCTTGTAAAGAGCTAGGTAATTTCCCGGAATGGATTTCTAAATGAACTAACCTGCAAGTTTGTGATATCTTCAGGAACTGCCATCGGGTCTTCCAGGAACTCGGGCAAGAGGCCAACCCGTTATTATGCTTTATTAGGAACTGTTTGGAGTCTTCTCCTCTAAACGTCAATGTTGGTTTCGACAATCTTAACATCTGGTGGTAGACCCGAGGTGACAAAGAAACATGAGAGTGGTCCCGCAGTGGAATAATTATTTTCCCTGAAATATATTTATCGATGCACCAAGAGACTAACTCATTACAGTCAAAAACTTTAGGGACACAACTTGCACGAGCAATGCCAGAGGTCCAAATTATTTCGTTCAGGGCGGAAGGGGATGAGTAGTAAGAATATGCCCTAGACCACTCGAAGTTTCGGTCCTCACGCCTGAAGATGTTCATTGTATCTCCACATAATTGTTGTCGAGTTGGTGCCATAAGTTTATGAGAATGTCTATTTTCTTCAGACGATGCTTGAAATGAACAAATGGAGGGGATAATATAACCCTTCGCAAATGTTGGTTCAATGCGTGTGAATGGGAAATCTCCTCGAGCCTTTTGCTCCTTAATGACAATATTTATGGGTGTTGCATGATGAGTTGTTAGCAGTAAAGCTTACTTATTACATACTTACAAGTGCGAAGGTGGCGGGTACGATGAAGAGCAATTAAGGATTGGAGGTTTCATGAACGCACCAACTCGATGACGTACGAACGACATTCCATGATGTTTGAAATTAACACTTGGAAGGGATAATATAACTCTCTGCAAATCTTGGTTTAATGCGTATTAATGGGAGATCTCCTCGAGCCTTTCGCTTATCAATGACAATCTATACAGTTCATGCATGATGAGTTGTTAGTATTAAAGCTTAGTAATTGCATATTTAGAAATAAGACCTTATATATGTGTGTGTGTGTGTGTGTGTTTTTATAAACATTTTTTTCTTATAAACAAGTGCGAAGGTGACGGAGATGGGGAAGAGCAAGTAAGGAATGGCCAAGTATGAAAAGTGGTCGGACGAGCTTCAAAATAGGGTCACAAGGGATACTCAAGAGAGGTGAGTGTCCGACAGTCAAATTGTATGCCTCATAATTTTTTACTGCAAAACGCGTAAAACAGAAGAGGGCACGATGGAGCAGTTCAACTGTCGGTTTGTATATTTGCGGAATTCCGGGAAAGTGGCTAAGTATGGGATAGGTAAACGGTCGATCGGACTCATTTTCAAAATTAAGGATTGAAGATTCCGTGAATGGGCCAACCCAACGACACGCAAACGACATTCCGAGATGTTTGAAATTAACACTTGGAAAAGATAATATAACCCTCTGAAAATATTGGTTTAATGCATATAATGGGAGATCTCCTCAAATCTTGGTTTAGCATTAAATATTACTAATTACATACTTAGAAATAAGACCTTATATATATAAGTATGAAAAGCGGTCGGACGGGCTTGAAAGTAGGGTTGCAAGGGATACGGAGGAGAGGTGCGCGCCCGACGATCAAATTATATGTCTTTATAATATATATGTGTGTGTGTGTTTTTATAAACAATTTTTTATTATAAACAAGTGTGAAGGTGACGGGGACGAGGAAGAGCAAGTAAGGGATGGCCAAGTATGAAAACCGGTCGGGCAAGTTTTATAATAGGCTTATAGAGGATTCTCAGGAGAGGTGAGGGCTTGATGGTCAAATTGTATGTCTTAGAAATTTTGCCTGCAAAAGGCGTAAAAGGGAAGAGGGCATGATGGAGCAATCCAGCGACCGGTTTGTATATTTGTGGAATTTCAGGTGTTATTTGCAGGTCGTGGAACAATGGAAGGGAAATATTGAGCCTGCATATCCGAGAACCCATAATCAAAAAAGTGGCTAAGTATGTAATAGGGAAACGGTCGATCGGACTCGTTTTCGCTAATATATTGAAATTTGTGATAGATATCCAATTATATGGCAAGATCTTTTCTGCATGTATATTGCAAAATTCCGGGTGTTGTTTGCAAGTCGTGGAACAATGCAAGGGAAATATCGAACCCGCCTATCCGAGAACCCGCAAGCGAAAAAGTCGGTAAGTATGGAATAGGGAAATGGTCAGTGGAATTCATTTTCGCTAATATATTGATATTTGTAATAGATATCCCATTGCCTGGCAGGATATTTTCTGCATGTTTCTAGACACATTGTGTAAGGACAATTATTATGACGGTCTCCTCGAGGCATGGTGAGTTGTTAGCATTAAACCTTAGTTATTGCATACTTGGAAAGAAGTGCGAAGGTGGCAGGCACATGAAACAATGATTAGGAATTGGATATTTTGTGAACCCGCCAACCTGACGCTCCGCAAAAGAGATTCAAATAAATGGCCAAGTATGGAAAGCAGACAGACGAACTTCAAAATGGGGTGACAATAGTTCCACAGGAGACGTGAGGACCTGGCGGTCAAATTGTAGGTCTCGAAACTTTTGAGTGCAAAATGTGTAACACAGAAGAGGGTATGATGTGAGAGTTCGGTAGTAAATTTGTATATCGTGAAGTCAGGGTGTTGTTTGCAGGTCATGGAACAATGGAAGTTCAATCTAGAGCCCGCCTACCTAAGAATCCGTGATCGAAAAAGTGGCTAGGTATGGAATGGGGAAGCGGTTGGTCAAAGTCGCGATATAAAAGCACGAGTGCAAATGTGAACCCGTGAGTCCACCAACCTGCGCAACTAGACATTTTTGGAAAAACGACTGAGTAACGAGAAAGAGAAAGTAGAGGGGAAATAGAAATAGGAATTTGGTTAAGTATAGAAGATGGAAAATAAGGACTAATATATTCAAATCTGTAATAGATATCCCATTTCCTAGCAAGATATTTTCTGCATGTTTCTGGAGAAGTTGTATACTTATTACATATACTTGGAAAGAAGTGTGAAGGTGACGGGCACAGGAAACAACGACTGGGAATTGGAAATTTCCTGAACCCACCAACCCGACGATCCGTGAAAGAGATTCCAAGAAATGGCCAAGTGTGGAAAATGGTCAGACAAGCTTCAAAATAGGGTGACAAGGGTTCTCGAGGAGACGTGAGGCCCCCACAGTCAAATTGTACGTATTGGAACCTTTGAGTGCAAAATGTGTAACATGGAAGAGGGGATGATGTGGGAGTCTGAAAATCAATTTGTATATCGCGGAAGTCGGCGTGTTGTTTGTAGGTCAAGGAACAATGGAAGTGCAGTCCGCCTGTCTGGGAACCCGCAAGCAAAAAATCCGATAAGAATGTAATAAGGAAACAGTCGGTGGGACTCGTTTCACTAATATATTGATATTTGTAATAGATATCCCATTACCTAGCAAGATATTTTCTGCATGTTTTTGGACAAGTTTTGTAGGGACAATTAGTATGATTGTCTCCTAGAGGCATAGTGAGTTGTTAGCATTAAACCTCAGTTAATGCATACTTGGAAAGAAGTGCAAAGGTGGTGGGCACAGGAAACAACGATTAGGAATTTGACATTTTGTGAACCCGCCAACCTGACTATCCGCGAAAGAGATTCCAAGAAATGGCCTAGTATGGAAATCGGACGCACAGGCTTCAAAATGGGGTGACAATAGTTCCCTGGGAGACGTGAGGACCCAAAGGTCAAATTGTAGGTCTCAAAACTTTTGAGTGCAAACTGTGTATCACGGAAGAGGGTATGATATGTGAGTCCGGCAATAAATTTGTATATCGCAGAAGTCTGGGTGTTGTTTGTAGGTCATGAAACAATGGAAGTGAAATCTAGAGCCCACCTGCCCGAGAATCCACGATCTGAAAAGTGGCTAGGTATGGAATGGGAAGCGGTCGGTCGAAGTTGCGATATAAAATCACGAGTGCAAATGTGAACCTGTGAGTCTACCAACCCACGCAGTTAGACATTTTCGGAAAAACAACTAAGTAACCACAAAGAGAAAGTAGAGGGGAGAAAAGAAATGAGAATTTGGTTAAGTATAGAAGAGGGGAAATAAGGGTTAATATATTCAAATCTGTAATACATATTCCATTTCCTCACAAGATTTTTTCGGTATATTTTCTGGAGAAGTTGTATACTTATTTCATATCCTTGGAAAGAAGTCTGAAGGTGGCGGGCACTGGAAACAACGACTAGGAATTGGAAATTTCCTGAACCCGCCAACCTGACGATTCGCGAAAGAGATTCCAAGAAATGGCCAAGTGTGGAAAGCGGTCAGATGGGCTTCAAAATAGGGTGACAAGGGTTCTCGAGGAGACATGAGGCCCCAACGGTCAAATTGTTTGTATCAGAACATTTGAGTGCAAAATGTGTAACATGGAAGAGGGGATGATGTGGGAGTTTGGAAGTAAAGGTGCATATTGCAGAAGCCAGAGTGTTGTTTGCAGGTCACAGAACAATGGAAGTGCAATTTAGAGACCACCTAGGCGAGAACCCGCGATCGAAAAAGTGGCTAGATATGGAAAGGGGAAGCGCTCGGTCGGAATTATGATATAAAAGCATGAATAAAAATGTGAACCCGTGAATCCACCAACTCGCGCAACAAGACATTTTCGGAAAAAACGACCAAGTAACCAGAAAGAGAAACTATAGGGGAAAAAGAAAGGGGAATTTGGTTAAGTATAGAAGAGGAAAAAGGAGGGGATAAAAGAGTGGAAAAATAGAAAAGCGGAGGGAAATTTTCGTAAGCGGGAATTGGTCTCAAACAAACCCCATTGTTACAAAACCATCATTTTCTAGTCCAATATTTTATCCACTTACTCGTTTTCTATTGTGTTTGTACCATTAAAAAGAGTGTGAGCAAATGCTTTGTTGAAGATCAATTCTTATTGCAACTTGTGGGAGTAATTGTGTTCTTGATATATTCTTCCATGACTTTGACATATTAACTTAAGTATTAAACTTCTTGCATGATGGGTTGTTATCAGTAAAGCTTAATAATTGCATGTCTAGAAACAACAATGACGATCTTGAATTTTAGTATTGTAGTTGATTTCATAGTCCCATTTGACTACAACCACCATAGGTCAATTGTTTTTTTGTTTTTTTTATTCATGAACAAGAAATTTGGTAATTTCATTAATAAAGTAAAAAGTGTTCTAATAGAGCTGAGGGGATGGACAACTAATAAAATTTTCCCTTTTGGAGTAAAGGAATCAAGGAAGCAAAAGGGAAATAAGAAATCGTTTGCTTAGCAAGGCTGAGATGAAAACAAAATTTCTAGGGCGGGGCCCCGACTGTCGCATCGTGATTTAGTCTTGCTATGTTCTATATGCATTACAAATAGAATTGAATGTTGGTTTGAAACCGTCTGAAATTCATTTTGGTTTCCATAGAAGCCTGATGGGATCGACACAATGCATTGTCATATAATTGTTAAATGCTCCATATTAGATCAAATTACTTGAGCCAATACAATATTCAAGAACTACAAGACTATCAAACCATGCTAATGAGAACAGGTGTTAAATTCAGCAAATAAGAAGCAACCAAGATTCGAAGGCAATTTTTTTAATAGTAAATCCATAAAAATAAAAAATAAAAAATATTGGGCAGTGTATATCTATCCATAGAAATTGGACTGAGTTCTTTGCACCAAAACATTGAACATATTTGTCATAAACACAAGTACAAGATCTACTAAAAAAAAAAACATGCATACAATTATGTGTTGTTCCTCTAGTGGGACAACATGCAGGAGCCATCGAGATGCTCTTCAACATGCATACAGAACTCATTACCATGCTTTTTTTAGGAAGTCCTTGCAGTCTTCTCCTCGGAAGGTCAATGTTCCCTGCCGCAATCTCAATATCTTGCGGAAGAGCTGAGGCAACAAAGAAACATGAGAGTGGTTCTACAGTGGAATAATTCCTTGGCTTGAAGCAGGTGAACAACACTCCTTCTCCTGACGCTGGCCACCTGGACACATTGCAAGGCACCACTGAATTGTACAAATAATAGGGAAAAGGCCCCAACGAGAAGAGTTTCCAATCTGCAACCGCCACTGCGAAGAGCATGATATCCCGCAGCATCGCTCCAACGGAGCACCCCAGCAAGAAAGCAACCCATAATTTTTCAAATGCAGGAGGACATAATAACCCATTCTCGCGGTAAAATTGATAGTTCTCACAAGCTTCCCATGAGGAAGAAGACGAAAAACGTTGTAGGGCAAGTGGAAGAGCCCGAAACTAAAATTTAGGACACACTAAGAGACCACCTGCTCACAGTCGAAGACTTTAGGGACATAGCCTGCATGAGCAATTCGAGAGGTCAAATTAATTCGTTCTAGGTGGGAGGGGACCAAGAGACCCCCTCCTTACAGGCAAAGACTTCAGGGACACAGGGTGCACAAGCAATTCCAGAGGCCCAAATTAGTCCATTATGGGCGGAAGGATATGAGTAGTAGGAATATGCCTTGCACCAATGGGAGTTCTAGTCCTCATCCCCTGAGATGTTAATTGTATATCCAGAGAAGAGGAGAGTGGTCCCGCAATTGAATAATTATTTGGCTTGAAATATATCTCTGGGAGCATCAAGAGACCCTTTCCTTACAGTGAAAGACTTCCACCCATAATGGACTAATTTGGACCTCTAGAATTCCTACTCTTGAGCTGCAAAGCGGCTATTGTGTTCAACGTCAGTTTCTTTTATGAAATACCTTCTTTTAGTCTTGTCAGGGCTGCCATCATCGAGCCAAGAAGTGCCCCCCGTGTTTGATTTCAATTTGGGCGCAGAAGTGGGAACAAATTCTGCATTGCCATCATCCATTGTCGTATCATCGTCCATCAGATCATCTTCTTCCGGCTCGAAATCGATCGCATCAACCTCTGCGCCAGCTATCAACACAGGCGGGCGGGTTGTCTGAGCAGGCAGGATTGCCTTGGAATTCTTTGGCTTGAAATATATCTCTCGGTGCACCAAGGGACCATCTTCTTTTTTGCTCCTAGGCGGAGGGAGATGAGTAGTAAGAATATGCCCTGGAGTACTGGAAGTTCTGGTCATCGTGCCCGAAGGTGTTTACTGTATCTGGACAGAACTGTTGTCGAACTACTGCCATAAGTTAACAAGAATTTCTATTTTCTCCAGTTGATGTTTGAAATGAACATTCAGAAGGGATAATATAACCCTCCGCAAATCTTGGTTTAATGTGTATCAATGGAAGATCTCCTCGAGCCTTTCGCAAATCAATGACAATCTCCACTGTTTGTGCGTAATAAGTTGTTACCATTAAAGCTTACTAATTGCATATTTAGAAAAAAGTGAGAAGGTGGCGGTGACGACGAAGAGTGATTAAGGATTAGAGATTTCATGAAGGCGCCAACTAGACGACGTGCGAAAGAGATTGCATGATGCTTGAAATGAACACTTGGAAATGATAACACAACCCTCCCTCCACAGATCGTGATTTAATTCGTATTAATGACAAATATGCTCCAGCCTTTCAGACATTAATAACAATATTAACAGTTCCTGCACGATGAGCTATTAGCATTAAAGCTTAATAATTGCATATCTAGAAAGAAGTGTGAAGGCGGCGGGGATGGTGAAGAGCGATTAAGCATTGTACATTTTGTCGACCTGCCAACCCAGGAAAGACATTCCAAGAAATGGCCAAGTATGGAAAGCGGTTGGTCGGGCTTCAAAATAGGGTCACAAGTTACACTCAGGAGACGTGAGGGGCCGATGGTAAAATTGTATGTCTCTGAACTTTTGACTGCAAAATGTGTAACACGGTACAGGGCACAATGACGGATTTCGACGATCAATTTGTATATCGCGGAATTTCATGTGATGTTTGTATATAGCATAACAATGGAAGTGCAATGTTAAGCAAGCCTGGCCAAGAATCGATGATGGAAATAGTGGTCAAGTATGCAATGGGTAAGCAATTGGTCAGACTCGTGATATAAAAGAATGAGACATACTCAAAACAAGGAATATTGATAGGCTTGAAAACATGGCCACAAGTTCTACTCAAGAGACGTGAGGGCCCGATGGTAAAATTCTATGTATCCCAACTTTTGATTGCAAAATGTGTAACATGGAACAGGGGACAATGATGGACTTCGACGGTCAATTTGTATATTGCAGAACTTTGGGTGTTGTATATAAAAGCATGAGAGATTCGAAAAAATGACACATTTGGAAAAATGACCAAGTAACCAGAAAGGGAAAGTAAACGAAAATAAGAAAGGGGAATTTGGTTGTCAATTTGTATATTGGGGAAGTCTGGGTGTTCTTTGCAAGTGGCAGAACAATGGAAACACAATGTTGAGCCCGCCTACCTGGGAACCCACGATCCAAAAAGTTTGTTGAATATAAAACGGGGAAGCGGTCGGTCAGACTTGTGATATAAAAGTATCAGTGGAAATCTGAAGACGTGAATCCACCAAACCCTGCACCTAGACATTTTCCAAAAATTGACTAAGTAACCAGAAAGGGAAAGTGGAGGGAAAAAATAAAGAGGATGGTAATTTTTGGAAGAGGGAATTGGTGTAAGAAAGCCCCATTGATGGTCTTAACAGTAACTATGAAGTGCATTAAACAGGTGAATAGGCTCTTCAATCAAGAAATAGATAAAGCGAGCCATGCTTATAGTTTCCAGGATGTGTTTGCATAAGAGAAGCATCAAAAAGCCACAAGAAAATCAATTTTGGGATGTTCAAGTAAAATTATTGCACTGTCAACTTCACCGTAAGTATAACAACGACGAATTTGAATTTTAAGATGAATTTTAATTTTAATTTTTCGTGGTTGATATCATAGTTCCATTGGACTTCACATAGTATATATCCTTTTATTTCAAAATATTCCTGGAGATGAATTTTGCTAAGTTCATCGATCAAGGAAAAGTGTTAAAACGAACCACATACTACATTTGCATCAGAGAGATTATATTAAAAGGCAAAGCATGTCCTGTATATTCTTTAAGATCATAGAAAAACCGCCAAGATCCTGAATGTATCATTAATTTTCCAAAACAAAGCATACAACCAAGAGCCAAGTAAACACCAAATGTATTGAAAGTCGAGGCACAAGGCAATGCATGAACACAAAAGGCGCCAAGTGAGATCCCACAAGGGTCCATAGAGTAGTACGCATCGACCTATGCATCAAACAAATTTGATATATAAAAAAAAAACACGTGGCATTGGTTTTCTCTTGCATCTGGTATATGTTCCCATGAGAAAATAATCGGGGCCATGAGATATGAACAAAAGTCTGCCAAACACAAGAAAACAGAAAACTAGTGGAGCTTCACCATTGTATCCTAGCTATAACCAAACCCCCAAATGGGGAACAAGAAACTTGTCAATTATTGTTTTACCATGAAGCAAGATCACTATGGACATTTTCTTCTCATAGTGCCATGTTCTATCACTACCAGTTTTAATAATGCCAAATTTCCAATATTATTGGAAATGCTTGATGGTTCCACCTAGAGGAGCAAGCCATTTCGACGGTTCAAAGGATGGGCCTGAGTTATTCACAGTTGGATACTTTGTATGGGGTTTGTCCTTATGCTTCCCATTTCTAGACTGAACAATCTTATGCGCTTGTACATCAGCAATAAATGCACCTGCCTATATGAATTCCAATGCCTGAACAACCCAATCTCTATAGGGAGTTTTGAAGATCTCAAGCTCATGCTTCAATCCATGTTGAGCCCTTTTTTAAAAAATTGGGGCATTGATAAAATGCAGATATCATACCATAAATGTATAGTTGGAGATCATCTTCTTTTTTATTTGGGTACCCAAAAAATGCATAAATCCTGCCATGGCTATATAGTTAGAAAACATTTTTCCAATTTGGGCACCCAAAAAGGTGCAGACTCCTCCAACAAATCTACAGCTAGCCACCATTTTTTTTTCATTTGGAAACCCCAACAAATATGAAAATTTCTTACTGGGAGATGAAAAAAAACATCAAAATAACAACAACGATTTGATTTGTAGTTAGATTCTCCTTGTTTTTTCAAGTGCACAAAAAGAGACAAAATCTCTGGAAAGAAAATTTTATAGCCATAGATGTAAACTCCAAAGAACTCGAGTCCGACGAACATTCATTTGGGTATTGAAGAAAAATCATAGACACACATGAGATTTTTTCGTTTCCTGCCAAAGTTTGATATGATTTTTATTTATTTATTATTATTTTTTTTTTTTAAGTCGATATGCAATATTGCAATGTCCTCATTTAAGGTAAATTTGCTATGTATCTGAAATTCGTGCAGCATGTAGACATCGTTTGACTTTTTCTGTAGGTATACTTCATATGGCAATTCTACTAACCCAGGAAACACATCTTGTAACAGAGGCTATCTAACTGTACAATGCATGATTGTGTTGCCCACGATTTAGATGGCAACATTTAGGCAATGTCTATATATGTAAGGTCATTTTTTACTGTATCGTAGACACTCAATTGTATCATCATTTATGAAAGCAGAGGCAGAAGCAGGAGAGTTTCATTTGGCACATACAGGCTCGAAGGGGGTCGAGTACGCATTCACTGCAACCAA
Source organism: Picea glauca (assembly GCA_000966675.3). NCBI lineage: Eukaryota > Viridiplantae > Streptophyta > Pinopsida > Pinales > Pinaceae > Picea > Picea glauca. The sequence continues at coordinate 460,015 of JZKD02S2165620.1, forward strand.
AACACCCTCAACTTGAGCACGTGAGCATAGCAGTTAATATATTGAACAGTATAATATACAACTGCACAACAAAAAAAGAAAAACTACAGAAAATTGGTGAAGGCAATTTGTATGAGCAAAGTGAGGATGAAATTGTAGATGTATATGCACAACAGTTGTAGAGCTAGTTAGTTTCTTGAGATCATGTACTATGTGTGTTCGCAATTCTGTTACAAATGTTGCTTAGGTTGTGCGGAAGATCCTTTCTTTAACATCTCTTTTCTTTGTTATATTTTTGAAGAGCATAAGTGAAAATTTCCCTTTATGCAATTGTTGTTCCATTGAGGAAAGAAAATTTGAATAGGTGTCGAACAATTGCAGCTGCAACATGGAACAATGCAATAGTTGTGTAACATAATCGAGATACATGGACATGTGAAAGTAAAGGACACAGATGGACATGGAGAATGGTACCATTGCCTTGTCGTTGTCTGACTCTCTGTCTTTTATATGGAGAATGTGTTGCGAGCCAAGTTTTATCGCGAGTGTGACAACTGCACCGATGGTTCCGATCGGGTAAGTGTCATTGCTCTGTGCAAGATGGTTGATTGTTGTGTCCAGGATGAAATGATATTCTGAACAAATTGCAAGAATTTTTTCCACAATACTTGTTTCGTTGAGCGATACAATCCGATCACAATCACCACGGTCATATACTATTTTGTGCAATATATTAAAATTTGTAATGGATATCCCATTACCTAAAAATATATTTTTTGCATGTTTCTGGACAAGTTGTGTGAGAATAGTCAATGTGACTGTCATCAGGGCTTTGTTGTCTGTCATGTCAGCATGCATAATGGATCTAGTTTTGTTTGCCTTGTCCAAATAGGTGCTATAGACGACCATTATGTCCCCAACGAACACTTGTCCAGTTCAACGGCTGTTCAAGCCCTCTATTGATAGTATTTTAGGTGTTATAAGTTTAGACCCGGTGACATTTTTTGAACAGGAAAAGTGATATGAATGGTAGTCTGCATTATTTTTTTGTTTTCTTTTTTCCTGGCATAAATGTACAAGTAGACGCACAACTTGGATGAAGTATGGAGCCAAAGTTTTGCAACTACACCTCTTAGTCTGCGAAACTTGTGTTATGTTTAGCGTCTCACTTGCGCTCATTGATACTTCTTTTGAATTGCAAAGTATGTGTTGCAGATGAAATCAACATATTTATCATGGCATAGATGAATAAATAGCTGAGGATATTTGTCTGGTAAACATATGAGGAACACAATGTATGAATCTTTACCTTTGGCCTTGTCAGTCCGTTGATGTTTGCGATGATTGACTGCTCATGGCAATGTCACTAGTGCAACTTTTTATGATGCAAGCATGTGTAGATGAACATCAGAAGGACTAAATAAACATATGCATTGTATATTGTCCATAATTGTTTTGAATGTCGCATACAGGGTCGAAGGAGATGGAATACGAAATAGGGTGTCAAGGGATACTCAGGAAACATGAGGACCCGACGGTCAAATTGTATGCCTAGGATTTTTTGTCTGCAAAAATGTGTAATAGGGAACAAGGCATGATGGGGGGTATGAAGACCAATCTGTATATCACGGAACCTTTGAAGCTAGAGGCGCAATCTTGAACCCACCAGCCCGGGAACCCGCGATAAAAAAAAGTGGCTAAATATGGAACGAGGAAACCATCAGTCGGAGTCGTGATATAGAAGCATGAGTATAAATGTGAACCCGTGAGTCCACCAACCAGTGCACCTAGAATTTTTCGAAAAGATGATTAAGAAAAGCAACCATAAAGCGAAAGTAGACAAGACAAACAAAGGGGAATTCGGTTAAGTATAGAAGAGGGGAAAAAAGGGATAATAGAAAGTGGAAAAATTAGAAATGGGGAGGACAATGTTTGGAAGCAGGAAGTCTCAACAAAGGCCCATTGTTGCCAAATCATCATTTTTAAGTCCAATATTATATGCACCCACCCATTTTGTGTGTTTGATTTACTAGCAAAGTTGGTATACCTTTTCGAAGATTGTACTTCAGCCCCCTCTGTTGTGGCATATAAGAATTCATCTTTCTGTCCAACTAATATGTTTATTTCAATGTAGCAACACCGAACATACAGTGGACATGAAGATAAGTTAGTATGCAGAAAGACATGTAAAAAAAAGAAATACAGTTATATTTATTTCAATGTAGCAGCAAAGAGAATACAATTCACATGAGGATAAGTTACTATGTAGAAAGATACGTAATATCTACATACAGTAAATTAGGTGCAAAGCAGTAGAACAAGTAGAACAACTATACATACAATAAATGAAATATTAAACATTAGAATATGAAATAAGAGTAGAAGCATGCACCTTTGTAACTCCTCTTCTACATTTGCGGCAAAGAGTCCATTGTCTTCTCCATATATTCTGTTTGTTTAAATGTAGCAATGCAGAAAAATACAATGGACATGAAGGAAGTTGGTATGCAGGAAGACATGTAAAAAAATAAACATAGTTCGATTTATTTCAATGTAGCAGCACAAAAAATACAAAGGACATGAAGATAAGTTATTATGTAGGAAGATACACAATATCTACATACAATAAATTAGGTGAACACAAATACAAACAATAAATGAAATGCAAAACAATGGAATATGAAATAACAGTACAAGCATGTACCTTTGTATCTCCTCTTCTACACTTGCAGTAAAGACTCCTTCATTTTCTCCAGCTATTCTGTTTGTTTCAATGTGGGAACACACAAAATACAATGAACATGAATGGAAGTTGGTATGTAGGGGAGAGCAAGTAATATGTACATACAACAAATGAGAATCAAGGAATAGAATAAAAGATAGTTAGAAACATGAAATTTTTCTTTTCTTCATCCATGGTTGTAATTATATAGAGTTTTTCCTGCCCAAAATATATTACAAGCCGGAAAATATTAAGAAATTGCATGGCCATAGCTGAATGATTTTGGTTTTCTGCAGCAAAGTATCTAGATATGCTTTGAGACATCGAAATATAATTTTGCAATATCTTTGATGTACATCTCATATTTCAAGTACAAGACAAATTGTATCATGGTCAGACCAGTCTATGTATAGGATAAATAGGTTGTATTGTGATATGGGCACATTTCACCATATATGGTTAATAAGTGTGTTTTGCACATGTTCTATCTTAACAAAAAGACAATGGACATTGTAATTGCCACATGTAGTTGTCCAATTATTTGTTATGCCACTATTTTGTATCATGTCAACACTAAAGTATCCTAGAATGATAATGGTTTCGTCGAAATGTAAATGGTGTGATGTATTTGAGAACACATTCATTATGCTAGCAATGTTGCACGCCAAGCAACATAGAAACTGAATATTGCAATTTGCAATCCACAGAACGCCACTCTTGCTAGCACCATCTCAATATCCTTTTCTTCTACAATAACATTTTGCAAAGGCATGTAGGTATGGTCCAGAGCTAGGAAAAAAATTGGAGCAAAATTTAAGAGCAGAATAGGCAAGCACGGGATAGGCGTCAGATCTCGACTTCGCCAGACATGACAAAAGACAGAACCATAGGTCCACTTGCGGGTGCAGGACCTGAACACCGCAAAGTGCAAAAAAAATAGCTCCAACTGTCGGCGTAGGACCCCAACCCTGCAAAGCCGAAGCAAACAAAAGAAACCAACGAGCAACAAACCAACAAGGAAACACAAGCAGGCCCAACTGTAGCCCCAGGACCTCAAACTCACAAACTTGAACCAAACAACAACAAGCAACAACCGACGAACCAACGAACAAGCAACAACCACCGAACCAGTAAACAATACATGTATCTCTAATGATTACCAAATTGCAGCCCAAGCATATAAAGAACCTGAAACATATGACGAGCATGTCAGTAGAAATAATCAAACATTCTTACTTGCAAACCGCAAACCGTGAACAACAAAGAATGAATAGAAATGAAGTTATGACATCAAAACTTACTCTGAAACAATGAATGACAGAAGCGCAGGTTAAATTGTGGGTGCAACACTTGGACCCCGCAAAGTAAAAAAAAACAGCTCCAACTACGCATGCAGGACCCCAACCCTGCAAAGTTGAAGTAAACAAAAGCAAGCAACAAGCAACAAACACCAACAAGTCCAACCGCATGTGCAAATCCTCAACCTTGCAAAGTTGAACCAAACAACAACAAGCAACAACCGACGAACCAACGAACAAGAAGCACCCACAGAACCATTAAACAATGTATGTATCTTCAAGTATGAAACATACAATGGCTATGCAACTGGCGATGGAAAACAATATTATCCAAATTCATTGCAACATTGTATGGAAAAATTCGAGGAAAAATGTACTCTGAGAAGCCTATTTAGGTAAACATTTAATGTTGTCAGGTTGTTTAAGGGCCTTGCAATATGCAAACATTTAAGATGTCAGGCATGTTTAAGGACCCCGTGCTATGTAAACATTTAAGCTGTCAGGCCTATTCAAGCACCTCAAAAAAAGTGTCAATGCTCTAAACCTTCAGTATGTAAACATTTCAATACAAATAGAAATAATAATAAAAACATTAAAAAACAACGTCGATGCTCAGAACTTTCGGTATGTAAACATTTCAGAAAAAATGTAATAAAAATTAAAAAAGAGTGTCTAAGCTCAAAGCTTTGGATATCTAAACATTTACAACATTGGGAACAACGAAGCTGGCAATAAGATCTCCAATATATTCTCCAATGAGATGATGACATATAAGGTTTTTTTTATTATATAAAAAATAATGTTTTTACTTCTATAGTTCGAACAATACAGATGATGCGAAAATTTATAGTCAAAGGACATATTAATATGAAGTCAATGAATTATCGATTGCTATAGTCCCTCTACGCCTTCGACAGAGACTAATAACACTAAATTTGATATACCATACACTTGGAAGGAAGGGATAATATAACCCTCCACAAATCTTGGTTTAATGTGTATTAATGGGAGATCTCCTTGAGCATTTCACTTATCAATGACAATCTATACAGCTTCTGCATGATGAGTTGTTAGCATTAAATCTTTCTAATTGCATATTTAAAAATAAGACCTTATATATGTGTGTGTGTGTTTATAAACAAGTGCAAAGGTGATGGAGACGGGAAAGAGCAAGTTAGGAATGACCAAGTATGAAAAGCGGTCAGACGAGCTTCAAAATAGGGTTATAGGGGATACTTAGGAGAGGTGAGTGTCCAACGATCAAATTGTATGTCTCATAATTTTTTACTGCAAAACACATAAAACGAAAGAGGGCATGATGTGACAGTTCAACGATCGGTTTGTATATTTGCAAAATTTCGGGAAAGTGGCTAAGTATGGAATAGGTAAACGGTCAGTCGGACTCGTTTTCGAAATTAAGGATTGAAGATTTCGTGAACGGGTCAACCAAACGACGCACAAACGACATTCCATGATGTTCAAAATTAACACTCAAAAGGGATACTATAACCCTCCGAAAATGTTGGTTTAATGCATATTAATGGGAGATCTCCTCAAATCTTGGTTTAGCTTTAAAGCTTACTAATTACATACTTAGAAATAAGACCTTATATATATAAGTATGAAAAGCGGTCGGATGGGATTGAAAGTAGGGTTGTAAGGGATATAGAGGAGAGGTGAGCACCTGACAGTCAAATTATATGTCTTTATAATATATGTGTGTGTGTGTGTGTGTGTGTTTATAAACAATTTTTTATTATAAACAAGTGTGAACATGACAGGGAAGAGCAAGTAAGGAATGGCCAAGTATGAAAAGCGATCAGACGGGTTTCAAAATAGGGTTACAAGGGATTCTCAAGAGAGGTGAGGGTTCGACGGTCAAATTATATGTCTCATAATTTTTGGCTGCAAAAGGCGTAAAACGGAAGAGGGCATGATGGGGTAGTCCAGCGGTCGGTTTGTATTTTTGCAGAATTTTGGGTGTTGTTTGCAGGTCGCGGAACAATGGAAGAGAAATCTTGAGCCCGCCTGTCCGGGAACCCGCAATCTAAAAAATGGCTAAGTATGGAATAGGGAAACGGTCGGTCGGACTCGTTTTCGCTAATATATTGAAATTTGTAATAGATATCCCATTTCCTGGCAAGATCTTTTCTACATGTATATCACATAATTATGGGTGTTGTTTGCAAGTCTCAGAACAATGCAAGGGCAATCTTGAACCCGCCCGTCCGGGAACTCGCAAGCGAAAAAGTCGATAAGTATGGAATAGGGAAATGGTCGGTGGAATTCATTTTCGATAATATATTGATATTTGTAATAGATACCCATTACTTGGCAAGATATTTTATGCATGTTTCTGGACAAGTTGTGTAGGGACAGTTATTATGACGGTCTCCTCGAGGCATGGTGAGTTGTTAGCATTAAACCTCAATTATTGCATACTTGGAAATAAGTGTGAAGGTGGCGGGCACATGAAACAATGATTAAGAATTGGATATTTTGTGAACCTGCCAACCCAACGCTCCACAAAAGAGATTCGAAGAAATGGCCAAGTATGGAAAGCGAACGAACATGCTTCAAAATGGGGTTACAATAGTTCCACGGGAGACGTGAGGACTCGATGGTCAAATTGTAGGTCTCGAAACTTTTGAGTGCAAACTGTGTAACACAAAAGAGGGTATGATGTGAGAGTCCAGTAGTAAATTTGTATATCGCGGAAGTCAAGTGTTGTTTGCAGATAATAGAACAATGGAAGTGCAATATAGAGCCTGCTTGCCCAGGAATCTACAATTAGAAAAGTGGCTAGGTATGGAATGGAGAAGCGGTCGGTCGGAGTCGTGATATAAAAGCATGAGTGCCAATGTGAACCTGTGAGTCCGCCAACCCGCACAGCTAGACATTTTTTGAAAAACGACTAAGTAATAAGAAAGATAAAGTAGAGGGGAAATAGAAACGAGAATTTGGTTAAGTATAGAAGAGGGAAAATAAGGACTAATATATTCAAATCTGTAATAGATATCCCATTTCCTGGCAAGATCTTTTCTGCATGTTTCTGGAGAAGTTGTATACTTATTGCATATACTTGGAAAGAAGTGTGAAGGTGGCGGGCACAGGAAACAACGACTAGAAATTGGAAATTTCCTGAACCCGCCAACCTTACGATCCACGAAAGAGATTCCAAGAAATGGCCAAGTGTGGAAAGCGATTGGATGGGCTTCAAAATAGGGTGACAAGGGTTCCCGAGGAGACGTGAGGCCCCGACGGTCAAATTTGTGTATCGAAACTTTTGAGTGCAAAATGTGTAACACGGAAGAGGGGATGATGTGGGAGTCTGGAAGTCAATTTGTATATCGCAGAAGCCGGGGTGTTTTTTTGTAGGTCAAGGAACAATAGAAGTGCAGTCCGCCTGTCTGGGAACCCGCAAGCGAAAAAATCGGTAAGTATGGAATAAGGAAACGGTCGATGGGACTCATTTCGCTAATATATTGATATTTGTAATAGATATCCCATTACCTGGCAGGATATTTTCTGCATGTTTCTGGACAAGTTTTGTAGGGACAATTAGTATGATTGTCTCCTAGAGGCATGGTGAGTTGTTAGCATTAAACCTCAGTTATTGCATACTTGGAAAGAAGTGTGAAGGTGGCAAGCACATGAAACAATGATTATGAATTGGAGATTTCATGAACATGCCAACCCGACGATCTGCAAAAGAGATTCCAAGAAATGGCCAAGTATGGAAAGCAGACGCACGTGCTTCAAAATGGGGTGACAATAGTTCCCTAGGAGACGTGAGGACCCGAAGGTCAAATTACAGGTCTTAGAACTTTTGAGTGCAAACTGTGTATAACAAAAGAGAGTATGATATGGGAGTCCGACAATAAATTTGTATATCACGGAAGTCCGGGTGTTGTTTGCAGGTCACAAAACAACGAAAGTGCAATCTAGAGCCTGGCTTTTCGGGAATCCGCAATCTGAAGAGTGGCTAGGTATGGAATGGGAAGCGATCGGTCGGAGTTGCGATATAAAAGCATGAGTGCAAATATGAACCTGTGAGTCTGCCAACCCACGCAGTTAGACATTTTTCAAAAAACGACTAAGTAACCAGAAAGAGAAAGTAGAGGGGAAAAAGAAACGAGAATTTGGTTAAGTATAGAAGAGGGAAAAGAAGGGCTAATATATTCAAATCTGTAATAGATATTCCATTTCCTGACAATATTTTTTCTGTATGTTTCTAGAGAAGTTGTATACTTATTGCATATACTTGGAAAGAAGTTTGAAGGTGGTGGGCACATGAAACAATGACTAGGAATTGGAAATTTCCTGAACCCGCCAACCCAACGATTCGCGAAAGAGATTCCAAGAAATGGCCAAGTGTGGAAAGCAGTTAGACAAGCTTCAAAATAGGGTGTCAAGGGTTCCCGAGGAGACGTGAGGCCCTGACGATCAAATTGTATGTATCAGAACATTTGAGTGCAAAATGTGTAACACGGAAGAGGGGATGATGTGAGAGTCTGGAAGTAAATTTGCATATCGCCGAAGCCAGAGTGTTGTTTGCAGGTCATGGAACAATGGAAGTACAATTTAGAGACCACATGGGCGGGAACCCGCGATCAAAAAAGTTTCTAGATATGGAAAGGGGAAGCGCTCGGTCGGAATCATGATATAAAAGCATGAATAAAAATGTGAACCCATGAATCTGCCAACCCGCGCAATAAAACATTTTCGGAAAAATTGACTAAGTAACTAGAAAGAGAAACTATAGGGGAAAAAGAAAGGGGAATTTGGTTAAGTATAGAAGAGGGAAAAAAAGGGGATAAAAGAGTGGAAAAATAGAAAAGCGGAGGGCAATTTTCGTAAGCGGGAATTGGTCTCAAACAAGCCCCATTGTTGCAAAACCATCATTTTCTAGTCCAATATTTTATCCACTTACTTGTTTTCTATTGTGCTTGTACCATTAAAAAGGGTGTGAGCAAATGCTTTGTTGAAAATATTTTTTATTGCAACTTGTGGGAGTAATCGTGTTCTTGATACATTCTTCTATGACTTTGACATCTTAACTTAAGTATTAAACTTCTTACATGATGGGTTGTTAGAATTAAAGCTTAACAATTGTGTGTCTAGAAACAACAATGATGATCTTCAATTTTAATATTTTAGTTGATTTCATAGTCCCATTTGACTACAACCATCATAGTTCAGGTTTTATTTTTATTTTTTTTATTCGCAAACAAGAAATTTGGTAATTTCATTAATAAAGTAAAAAGTGCTCAAATAGAGGTTGGGGGACGGACAACTAATAAAATGTTCCCTTTTGGAGTAAAGGAATCAAGGAAGCGAAAGGGAAATAAGAAATCGTTTGCTTAGCAAGGCTGAGATGAAAACGAAATTTCTAGGGCGGGGCCCCGACTGCCGCATCGTGATTTAGTCTTGCTATGTTCTATCTGCATTACGAATATAATTGAATGTTGGTTTGAAACTTTCTGTAATTCATTTTAGTTTCCATAGAAGCTTGATGGGATCGACACAATGCATTGTCATATAATTGTTAAATGCTCCATATTAGATCAAATTACTTGAGCCAATACAATATTCAAGAACTATGAGACTATCAAACCATGCTAATGAGAAGAGGTGTTAAATTCAATAAAGAAGCAACAACCAAGATTCGAAGACAAATTTTTTAATAGTAAATCCATAAAAAAAAAAAATTAGTCAGTGTATATCTATCCATAGAAATTGGACTGAGTTCTTTGCACCAAAACATTGAACATTTTTTTCATAAACATAGGTACATGATCTACAAAAAAAAAAAAAAACATGTATACAATTATGTGTTGTTCCTCTAGTGGGACAACATGCAGGAGCCATCAATATGCTCTTTAACATGCATACAAAACTCACTACCATGTTTTTTTTAGGAAGTCCTTGCAGTCTTCTACTCAGAAGGTCAATGTTCCCTATCGCAATCTCAATATCTTGCGGAAGACCTGAAGCGACAAAGAAACATGAGAGTGGTTCTGCAGTGGAATAATTCCTTGGCTTGAAGCAGGTGAATAACACTCCTGCTCTTGATGCTAGCGACGTGGAGACATTGTAAGGCACCACTGAATTGTACAAATAATAGGGAAAAGGCCCCGACGAGAAGAGTTTCCAATCTGCGGCTGCCACTGTGAAGAGCACGACATCCCGCAACATCGCTCCAACGGAGCACCCCAACAAGAAAGCAACCCATAATTTTTCAAACGCGGGAGGACATAAAAACCCATCCTCGCGGTAAAATTGATAGTTCTCACAAGCTTCCCATGAGGAAGAAGATGAAAAACATTGTAGGGCAAGCGGAAGAGACCGAAACCGAAAGTTAGGACACACCAAGAAACCACCTCCTCATAGTCGAAGACTTCAGGGACATAGCCTACACAAGCAGTTCAAGAGGTCAAATTAATTTGTTATGGGCGGGAGGGGACCAAGAGACCCCCTCCTTACAGGCAAAGACTTCAGGGACATAGGTTGCATGAGAAATTCTAGAGGCCCAAATTAGTCCATTATGGGCGGAAGGAGATGAGTTGTAGGAATATGCCTTGCACCAGTGGGAGTTTTGGTCCTCATCCCTTAAGATGTTAATTGCATATCCAGAGAACATGAGAGTGGTCCCGCAATTGAATAATTATTTGGCTTGAAATATATCTCTGGGAGCATCAAGAGACCATTTCCTTACAGTGAAACACTTCCACCCAGAACAAACTAATTTGGACCTCTAGAATTCCTACTCTCGAGCTGCAAAGAGGCTATTGCGTTCAGCGTCAGTTTCTTTTCTAAAACGCCATCGTCGAGCCGGGAAATGCCCCCCATTATGTTTGATTTCAATTTGGGCATAGGAGTGGGAAAGACGTCTGCATTTCCATCATCCATTGTCGTATCATCATCGATCAGATCATATTCTTCCGGCTTGAAATCGACCGCATCAACCTCTGCGCCAGCTATCAACACATGCAGGGTTGCCTTGGAATTCTTTGGCTTGAAATATATCTCTCAGTGCACCAAGGGACCATCTCCTTTTTTGCTCTTGGGCAAAGGGAGATGAGTAGTAAGAATATGCCCTAGAGTACTGGAAGTTCTGGTCATCATGCTCGAAGGTGTTTACTGTATCTGGATAGAACTGTTATCGAACTGCTGCCATAAGTTAACAATAATTTTCGTTTGCTCCAGATGATGTTTGAAATGAACATTCGGAAGGGATAATATAACCCTCCGCAAATCTTGGTTTAATGCGTATTAATGGAAGATCTCCTCGAGCCTTTCGTTAATCAATGACAATCTCCACGATTCATGTGTAATGAGTTTTTACCATTAAAGCTTACTAATTACATATTTAGAAAAAAGTGTGAAGGTCGCGGTGACGACGAAGAGCGATTAAGGATTAGAGATTTTGTGAAGGCGTCAATTAGATGACACACGAAAGAGATTGCATGATGCTTGAAATGAGCACTTGCAAAGGATAACACAACCCTCCACAAATCGTGGTTTAATTTGTATTAATGACAAATCTGCTCCAGCCTTTTGGACATTAATGACAATCTTAACGGTTCCTTCACGATGAGCTATTAACATTAAAGCTTAATAATTGCATATCTAGAAAGAAGTGCGAAGGTGGCAGGGATGGCGAAGAGCGATTAGGCATTGCACATTTCGTCGACCTACTAACCCGCGAAAGAGATTCCAAGAAATGGCCAAGTATGGAAAGCGGTCAGTCGGGCTACAAAATAGGGTCACAAGTTATACTCAGGAGACGCGAGGGGCCGATGGTCAACTTGTATGTCTCTGAAATTTTGAATGCAAAATGTGTAACACAGAACAAGGCACAATGACGGATTTCGACGGTCAATTTGCATATCGCGGAATTTCGGGTGTTATTTGTAGGTAGCGGAACAATGGAAGCACAATGTTGAGCAAGCCTGGCAAGGAACCAACGATGGAAATAATGGCCAAGTATGCAATGGGTAAGCAGTTGGTCGGACTCGTGATATAAAAGCATGAGACATACTCGGAATAGGGAATATTTATGGGCTTGAAAATAGGGCCACAAGTTCTACTCAGGAGACGTGAGGGCCTGATGGTCAAATTGTATGTATCCCAACTTTTGATTGCAAAATGTGTAACACGGAACAAGGGACAATGACAGAATTCGACGGTCAATTTGTATATTGCGGAAGTTTGGGTGGTGTATAGAAAAGCATGAGACATTCGAAAAAACCTAAGTAACCAGAAAGGGAAAGTAAATGAGAAAAAGAAAGGGGAATTTGGTTGTCAATTTGTAGATTGGGGAAGTCTGGGTGTTATTTGCAGGCGACGAAACAATGGAAACGCAATGTTGAGCCCGCCTACACGGGAACCCACGATCCAAAAAGTTTGTTGAATATGAAACGTGGAAGCAGTTGGTTGAACTCGTGATATAAAAGTATCAGTGGAAATCTAAAGACATGAATCTGCCAACCCCCGCACCTAGACATTTTCCGAAAAACGACTAAGTAACCAGAAAGGGAAAGCAGAGGGCAAAAAGAAAGGGGATGGAAATTTTCAGAAGCGAGAATTGGTGTAAGAAATCCCCATTGATGGTCTTAATCGTAACTATGAAGTGCATTAAACAGGTGAATAGGCTCTTCAATCAAGGAATCGATAAAGCGAGCCATGCTTATAGTTTCCAGGATGTGTTTGCATAAGAGAAGCATAAAAAATCCATAAGAAAATCATTTTTGGGATGTTTAAGTAAAATTATTGTACTGTCAACTTCACCGTAAGTATAACAATGATGAATTTTAATTTTAATTTCCTGTGGTTGATATGATAGTTCCATTGGACTTCACATAGTATATATCCTTTTATTTCAAAATATTCCTGGAGATGAATTTTGCTAAGTTCATCGATCAAGGAAAAGTGCTAAAACGAGCCACATACTACATTTGCATCAGAGAGCTTATATTAAAAGGCAAAGCAGATCTTGTATATTCTTTAAGATCATAGAAAAATCACCAAGATCCCGAATGCATCATTAATTTTCTAGAACGAAGCATACAACCAAGAGCCAAGTAAACACCAAATGTATTGAAAGTCGAGGCACAAGGCAACGCATGAACATAGAAGGTGCCAAGTGAGATCCCACAAGGGTCCATAGAGCAGTACACATTGACCTAAGCATCAAACAATTTGATATATATAAAAAAACACATGTGGCATTGGTTTTCTCTTACATCTGCTATATGTTCTCATGAGAAAATAATCGGGGCCATGAGATATGAACAAAAGTTTTCCAAACACAAGACAACACAAAACCAATGAAGCTTCACCACTGTATCCCATCTATAACCAAACTCCCAAATTGGGAACAAGAAACTTGTCAATTACTATTTTACCATGAAGCAAGATCACTATGGGCATTTGCTTCTGATAGTGCCATGTTCTATCACTACCAGTTTTAACAATGCCAAATTTCCAATATTATTGGAAATGCCTGATGGTTCCGCCCAGAGGAGTAAGCCATTTCGACGGTTCAAAGGATGGGCCTACGTTATTCACAGTTGGATACTTTGTATGGGGTTTATCCTCATGCTTCCCATTTCTGGACTGAACAATCTTATGCACTTGTGCATCAACAATAAATGCACTTGCCTGTATGAATTCCAATGCCTGAACTCCCCAATCTCTATAGGGAGTTCTGAAGATCTCAAGCTCATGCTTCAATCCATGTTGAGCCTTTTTTTTTCAATTAGGGCATCGAGAAAATGCAGCTATCATACAATAAATGTATAGTTGGAGATCATCTTCTTTTTTATTTGGGTACCAAAAAAATGTAGAAATCCTACGATGGCTATATAGTTGGAAAACATTTTTCCAATTTGTGTACCTAAAAAGGTGTAGACTCCTCCAACAAATGTATAGCTAGCCACCATTTTTTTTCATTTGGACACCCCAACAAATATGCAAAATTCTTACTAGGAGATGCAAAAAAACATCAAAATAACAACAACGATTTGATTTGTAGTTAGATTCTCCTTGTTTTTTCAAGTGCACAAAAATAGACAAAATCTCTGGAAAGAAAATTTTATAGCCATAGATGTAAACTCCGAAGAACTCGAGTCCAACGAACATTCATTTGGGTATTGAAGAAAAATTACAGACACACATGAGATTTTTTCATTTCCTGCCAAAGCTTGATATGAATTTATTTATTTTATTTTTTCAACTGATATATAGTATTGCAATGTCCTCATTTAAGGTAAATTTGCTATGTATTCGAAAGTCGCGCAACATGTAGACACTGTTTGCCTTTTTCTGTAGGTATACTTCATATGGTAATTCTGCTAATCTAGGAAGCACATCTTGTAACAAAGGCTGTCTAATTGTACAGTGCACGATTGTGTTGCCCACGGTTCAGATGGCAACATTGAGGCAATGCCTATATATGTATGAACATTTTGTATTGCATCGTAGACAATCAATTATATCATCATTTATGAAAGCAGAGGCAAAAGCAAGAGAGTTGCATTTGGCACATACAGGCTTGAAGGGGGTCGAGTACGCATTCGCTGCAACCAAAACACCCTCAACCTGGGCACATGAGCATAAAAGTTAATATATTGAACAATATAATATACAACTACACAACAAAAAAAGAAAAACTGCAGAAAATTAGTGAAGGCAATTTGTATGAGCAAAGTGAGGATGAAATTGTAGATGTATATGCACAACAGTTGTAGAGCTAGTTAGTTTCTTGAGATCATGTACTATGTATGTTCACAATTCTGTTACAAATGTTGCTTGGGTTGTGCGAAAGATCCTTTCTTTAACATCTCTTTTCTTTGTTATATTTTTGAAGAGCATAAGTGGAAATTTCCCTTTACAATTGTTGTTCCATTGAGGAAAACGAATTTGAATAGGTGTTGAACAATTGCAGTTGCAACATGAAACAATGCAATAGTTGTGTAACATAACCGAGATACATGGACATGTGAAAGTAAAAGACAAAAATGGATATGGAGAATGGTACCATTGCCTTGTCGTTGTTTGACTCTCCGTCTTTTATATGGAGAATGTGTTGCGAGCCATGTTTTCTTGCGAGTGTGACAACTGCACCAATGGTTCCGATCGGGTAATTGTCATTGCTCTGTGCAAGTTGGTTGATTGTTGTGTCCGAAACAAAACAATATTAAGAACAAATCACGAGAATTTTTTTCACAATACTTGTTTCGTTGAGCAATATAATCTGATCACAATCGCCATGGTCATATACTGTTTTGGGCAATATATTAAAATTTGTAATGGATATCCCATTACATGGCAATATCTTTTCTGCATGTTTCTGGACAAGTTGTGTGGGAATAGTCAGTGTGACTGTCATCAGGGCTTCGTTGTCTGTCATGTCAGCACACATAATGGATCTAGTTTTGTTTGCCTTGTCCAAATAGGTGCTATAGATGACCATTATGTCCCCGAC
This sequence comes from Picea glauca, assembly GCA_000966675.3. Classification (NCBI taxonomy): domain Eukaryota; kingdom Viridiplantae; phylum Streptophyta; class Pinopsida; order Pinales; family Pinaceae; genus Picea; species Picea glauca. Next base: position 475,505 of record JZKD02S2165620.1, read on the forward strand.
GAACACTTGTCCAGTTCGACGGCTTTTCAAGCCCTTTATTGATAGTATTTTGGGTGTTATAAGTTTAGACTTGGTGATATTTTTTTAACAGAAATAGTAATGTGAATGGTAGTTTGCATTATTTTTTTGTTTTCTTTTTTCCTCGCATAAATGTACAAGTAGACGCACAACTTGGATGAAGTATGGAGCCAGAGTTTTACAACCAGACCTCTTAGTCTGCAGAACTTGCGATATGTTCGACGTCTCACTTGCGCTCATTGATACTTCTTGTGAACTGCAAAGTATGTGTTGCAGATGAAATAAACATATTTATCATGGCATAGATGAATAAATGGCTAAGGATATTTGTTTGGTAAACATACGAGGAACACAAGGTATGAATCTTTAACTTTGGCCTTGTCGATCTATTGATGTTTGCGATGATTGACTGCTCATGGCCATGTCACTAGTCCAACTTTTATTGATGCAAGAATGTGTAGATGAACATCAGAAGGACTAAATAAACATATGCATTGTATATTGTCCATAATTGTTTTGAATGTCACATATAGGGTCGAAGGAGATGGAATATAGAATAGGGTGTCAAGGGATACTCAGGAAACATGAGGACTCGACGGTCAAATTGTATGCCTCGAATTTTTTGACTGCAAAAATGTGTAACATGGAATAGAGCATGATGGGGGGGTACGATGGTCGATCTGTATATCGCGGAACCTCCGAAGCTAGAGGCACAATCTTGAACCCGCTAGCCTGGGAACCCGCGATCGAAAAAGTGGCTAAGTATGGAATGAGAAAACCGTCGGTCGGAGTTGCGATATAGAAACATGAGTATAAATGTGACCCGTGAATCCGCCAACCCACACACCTAGACATTTTCGGAAAGACGACTAAGCAAAGCAGCCAGAAAGCGAAAGTAGATGAGAAAAACGAAGGGGTATTCGGTTAAGTATAGAAGAGGGAAAAAATGGATAATAGAAAGTGGGAAAATTAGACATGGGGAGGGCAATGTTTGGAAGCGGGAAGTCTCAACAAAGGCTCATTGTTGCCAAATCATCGTTTTCTAGTCCAATATTATATGCACCCACCCATTTTGTGTGTTTGATTTACTAGCATAGTTGGTATACCTTTTCAAAGATTGTATTTCAGCCCCCTCTGTTGTGGCATATAAGAATTCATCTTCATGTCCAAATAATCTATTTCTTTCATTGTAGCAACGCCGAACATACAGTGGACATGCAGGTAAGTTAGTATGCAGAAAAACATGTAAAAGAAAGAAATACAGTTCTATTTATTTCAATGTAGCAGCAAAGAGAATACAATTCACATGATGATAAGTTACTATGTAGAAAGATACGTAGTATCTACATACAATAAATTAGGTGCAAAGCAATAGAACAAGTAGAACAATTATACAGACAATAAATGAAATACTAAACACTGGAATATGAAATAAGAGTAGAAGCATGCACCTTTGTAACTCCTCTTCTACATTTGCGACAAAGAGTCCATCGTCTTCTCCAACTATTCTGTTTGTTTAAATGTAGCAATGCAGAAAAATACAATGGACATGAAGGAAGTTGGTATGTAGGAAGACATGTAAAAAAATAAACAGAGTTCGATTTATTTCAGTGTAGCGACACAAAAAATACAAAGGACATGAAGATAAGTTATTATGTACGAAGATATGCAATATCTACATACAATAAATTAGGTGAACACATATACAAACAATAAATGAAATACAAAACAATGGAATATGAAATAACAGTACAAGCATGTACCTTTGTATCTCCTCTTCTACACTTGCGGTAAAGATTCATTCGTTTTCTCCAGCTATTCTGTTTGTTTCAATGTGGGAACACACAAAATACAATGAACATGAATGGAAGCTGGTATGCAAGGGAGAACAAGTAATATGTACATACAGTAATGAAAATTAAGGAATAGAATAAAATATAGTTAGAAACATGAACCTTTGATTTTCTTCATCCATGGTTGTAATTATATAGAGATTTTCCTGCCCAAAATACATTACAAGCCATAAAATATTAAGAAATTGCATGGCCATAGCGGAATGATTTTGGTTTTCTGCAACAAAGTATCCAGATATGCTTTGAGACATGGAAATATAATTTTGCAGTATCTTTGATGTACATCTCATATTTCAAGTACAAGACAAATTGTATCATGGTCAGACCAGTCTGTGTACAGGATAAAGAGGTTGTATTGTGATATGGGAACATTTCACCATATATGGTTAATAAGTGCGTTTTGCACATGTTTTATCTTAACAAAAAGACAACGGACATTGTAATTGCACATGTAGTTGTCTAATTATTTGTTATGCCACTATTTTGTATCATGTCAACACTGAAGTATCCTAGAATGA